>VICI01001916.1:0-19187 GCA_019593645.1 Akabosia matsudoensis | reverse complement strand
GCCCCTAGTAATGATGATAATTTCATCTATTTTGACGTAGTTTTTGTGAAGCAAGTGACATTTTCGCGAGGACAAAGTACCCTATGCCCTCAACATTTTTTCCCCCTTCCGCTTTATCATTTGTGACTGTCTACCGATATTTATATTCTATTTCTTCTGTTTGAACACTTGGCCGAGGAAGCCCAACTTTCGTCATTTCAATAATGGATTGTGGGAGCCATTAAAATCTTTTTTTGTCACAATATGCGGAGTCGAAGAGAAATCGAAATGGGCTCAAAGACGTGCGTGTGCATACAAGGCCGTTACTTTGATGATTGTGAAAAGTTGATAAAGTGTTGAAGCAAGTTTCATTACATTTTTGTCGCGCGTAGGTATGCAATGCGCTCTCAATCTTGCATGCAAGAATAGGAAATTTCAATACATTTTTTGGAACTATGTAAAAATTGCACTTAAATATTTTAATGGAGGATGTAATAACTCTGCAGATATGAAAAATTATGCTTAGTGCATTTAATTATATAATCACAAGCAAAAATTCGAGTATGATGCTAGATAAAAATAATTAGTCTCGTTAAGTAAATTGTTTTTGCTAAATCTGTTCATTTCATTGCAAGCTAAATGTTCACGTATCAATGATTTTTGTAAAGGAAAGCAGTAATGGATATGACAGGCAGCCAATAAAAAAGTGCATCACAGTGTTGAGTTGGGTAGTTGACAGGCAATATTTTGTCTCTGCGTGGAATCCTTCTACCTGAGCAAGGTTTTATGCATTGTAAATCTTGTAGAATACTAACTATAGCTCTTGGGAGACAATGAAGACGCAAATTAGTGGCATAGAATAATTTTACGATTTAAAGAAAGAATACATTTGAGTTTAGTCGCGTTGAAAGCTGAGACGCGTGTGAAGTATACTTTTTAAAAAGTTGCGTACGCTTAAAAATGGTGTATAAAAGTGCTGTGGAATTAATAGTGTTTAGTGTTCTCACCGTTATTACCGCATATGAAAATGAATACTTCCAAATGGAAGGAAAAACTGGAGACCGGAATGCTTTGTCAAATGCCATGAAGGACATGCTGAAGGAAGGCTTTTCAGAGAACGAGATTTTGAAGGCTCTCAAGTCAGAGCTGGGCTCGAAGAGGATGAATGAATACATCGACAAGATTTTGGATGGAGGGGATCTCACAAGTGAGGAAATGGAAACGTTCAAGTCTGGGGAAGTGAACGAGATGGATGATCAGTTTCAGAATGTGTTGGGTCAATTTGAGCAGTTAATGGAGCAATCGATCAATGAAACAGATAAAACTGAGCAGAAGGATCATGCGCACGGGGAAGAAGAAATTGTTAAGGAAGTTTTCCGAGATAACTTTTAAGGGGGAATCTCAAAAACCTAATTATGCGTATTCCCCATACGACCAACTCAGACTTGTGAAAACTGAAGAAAAGCTGTACAAGCCGTTGAAGGCGTATGCTGACAAGATGGAAAGGAAGCTGCGGTCTATAAGGAGATATCTTGAGGACTATGAAAAATCAAGCTTGCTTATTGCAAACTCAGGAGGAAGCTTTGAGGAGACAGCTATGAAAATTGTTTCCAATCCGTTAGCTTCGTATAAAATGATTAGACGATTTGCATTCATCTTACCGGAAATGTGGAAAGCGTTTGAAGAAGACATTGAAGAGGGTAAAGTTTTAAAAAACAAAAATTCGAATGTTGTAAGAGATTTTACATCGTGATGGGGTTTCAACAGAATTGGGGAAGGAATTGTCAAGTGTTCGTGTTGACTATCAGGTGCCAAATGACCATGACTGGAATGAAGCAATGGACGCTCTGTTCAGAATAGAATACTATAACGGCTATGACGCTAAACCAGTAAAAAAAACCATTCAGATTTACAACGAATCGTGTACCATTCTCAGATTATCATTGGTACGATTTACTGTGTTTTTATTGACAGTTTTCCAATGGAATATTAGGATCAAAGCCCACCAACATAACACTTAGGGCCGACGAGTGTCTTGAGCTTGGACTTCGTGCAGGACATCACAAAATGTATGACTATGCGCTGGAGTGGCTGCTTCTCGGGAAAAGTAAACACATGCAAGGAGAGAGCAATATGGAAATTAATATGAAAATTGTTGATGAAACGATACAACGGGCAATTGAGAAAGTTGGTCTAATATAAACCTGCGCTAGTTATCTTTGTTCTGTGAAAATGGATTATGTATGAAATCTCCTTTCTCTTGCAGCACAACAAAGCATGGGATGCCCAGACCAGAATCAATGTTAAAACGCATGTCTTTGATGCGAAAATCTCAAATCATAAAGGCGATATACTCGGCTACAAAGAAGGCTCTCACAATTCGAAATATCTCAAAGAACTTTAGATCTCGGGAGGAATACGACTTTCCAGTGGCTTATAATTTTGTGTCACTTTGTGCGGGCGAAACTCTACAGGTGCGCAGAGAATCTACTTTTGTATTGCGTCGTACTTGATTTGAGAACTGATATGTTTCTTTTCTATTCAGACGGAGAAAGAACGATCTCAACTGACGTGTTGGTTGGAACGGTCCAAAGACGCGTATTTTTTACATCAATCCAATGAGAATGGAGTTGCTAAACGCAGATCCGTATTTGTTACAAGTCTACGATGTCATTGGCGACAGGCTGATTCATCAAGTCAAGAAAATGACATTGTTAAATCTTCAAAGATCTCAAGTTGTAAACTACAATGATCCTAACGATGACAATGTTAGTTTGGTGCGGACATCATCTCAAACGTGGATCCCGCAGTGGCACCCTGCCATGGGCTTGACGAGCTTGACCAAGCTGATAGAAAAAATTACAGGCTTGGAAACAAGGACACCCGGGAGTAGTGAAGACTTTCAAGTAGCGTGTTATGGAACGTCACATCACTATGACGAACATCTTGACGCGGTAAGGGACGATCCTGGCTGAGATAACGACTAACAGAAAATGTATATCATGTCATGGTGCGTATTTGATACAGGTCCAGGATGAGCGACGAACTGCAGCGCATGGTGAACGGATTGCGACCTTCATGCTCTATGTAATTCCCAAAACTTATTACAATTTTCTATTGTTGTGAATTCCATGGCTGAAATGTATTGACTCGTATGTTTTCTGGCCATATTATGTGAAGTTGAGCGATGTGGAGGAGGGTGGGAAAACAGCGTTTCCAGTGTTAGGTGTTGCAGCCAAACCAGTCAAAGGATCGGCTGTTTTTTGGTACAATCTTAAAAAGAATGGACAGCCAGACAAACGCACTTGGCATGGCGGATGCCCTGTTGTGCACGGCATTAAATGGGGTAGCCTATCACGACATTAGCCATATTTGTATGAATAAGCATACGTTTTATAACTTTTTCATACCCTTTCTTTTTAATTTGTTTTCAGTGATGAACAATTGGATCCTATATAACCAGAACTTCCAAAATCGCCTATGCAGCTTGAAAGCGGAAGAATAGTCTATAAATTATTCATTTACATTTTAGCAATACAATTTACATCAACCGAGTTCGGAATAACAGTGTAAGAATCTGGTGGTAATCATGTACCCTGAGCTAGTTTTTAATTAGTCATGAAACTTAGCTCATCGTCACAGACTTATAATCTTACCTTCCTAATGTTTCGTGTATTTCGTGTAATTCGTTTCGTGTTTTAGTAACGAAATAAAATATTTACAAGTTCAAATTGTACTATCAAATAGTCAACTTTAATCCCAAACATACAAATAATTACTATGCATTTTCATTTACGGACATTTTCATTTCACTTTCATTGATTAACTTATTCTGCCATGTGAAGTGAAACTGATGATTGCTTGCGAATATTTTTTTACAAGCATGCGGGGAAAAGTCCGACCCGAGATGTCTCTGCATACAAACAACGCCTACATCGGTTTTGATCCGTCGTGGTTATTGACGTTGTACGATCCAATCCAATCCCAGACGAAAGAAAGTGACACAAAATGCGATTTCAAATTATTTACATTTGCTTGCTGTCTCAATTCAAAACAATCCCGTTGCTACCTTCCCAGTGACTCATTTAGTGAGGTTTCAATCGGAAGTAGTTTTAGTTTCGTAACTACCGTGACATTAGTTAAACAAGTACCAATTAATCAGTGCGATGTATCAGAAAAAGGCCTGTGCCTGTATCCTTCTGCGGATCCTACTTTTTCTCGACTCCAGCTACTTCTCAACTGCTAACTCGACGAATGTGAAGATTGACATAGGAGGAATCGGAAATCTAGGTTGCTGCGGCGCCAGTGATTCAGGATCCAGTGAACAAGCAATTGAGAAAGATTCCTTCAACGAAAGCGGTAACGACTTCTCGGTGCGTGATCCACAATTAATGCGGAATGTAGAATCAAGTCTCATGTTAGATTCAGGACTAGAATTTCTTCGCTGGGGGACCGCTGAGCAAATAGAGCTTAACCGAAATTACTACCAGGTCTACGTTAATGAGTTGGAAAATGGAGAAGACTTAGGGGATATCGTCCAGCGATTTATTAGAGAGTTGAAAGGATATCCGGTTTACACACTAACAAGTAACTCACTCAATAAATAAATGAGATGATTGAAGATAAGTCAGTTAGATGTCATGGAGTCAAGTGACTTTAAAATAATCATTTCTGTTTTCCAGGTGAGACACTTGTGACCGGAAGAAATACAGATTCCAAACCAGCCTGGTGTTTTCATCATTATATGCTAATGGACCTGGCAAAAGTGGAACTTAAAATTTACAAGTTACTGGCCAACGCCTACGCGACTCAGAGGGGCAATGAGCGCTTCAAATGCGTCGACAGGTAGATGTCATTTAAAACGCTCTTACTCTCCATGGTAACTAAAGTTTGATAACATTGTCTGTTTTCTAATGCCTCGCCTTTACAGTTACCTCACTGACTTTGAAACTAGTTCACTTCGCGTGATTCAAAGCCATAATGACAAGCTTTTATCCCAGAAGGACCCATTCTTTTACATGGCGACACATCCGATCATAATCTATCGAATGACTCGTCGATTCGCTGAGGATTTGCAGCAAATTTTGTCTTTGCTTGAAACCACTGAAGATGGTAAAGGAAATCACATTACCTATGACGTAACGAGAGTTTAGAAGTTAAAATGTATCACTTATATAGTTCTCTTTTGTGACTTCTAGTTGATCTAATCGATAAGCTCTATGAGTTGGCGAATCCGGATATGCTGGTATTTCCAACAGCAAGTGATATGGACAGTGCTATGGATAATTTGAACAGGATACAGGAATCAAATGTCCTTAACACCTTCCAAGTATTTGCACACAATTCGATTTATACATAAGTGACATACCTAGGTCGTGCATAGTTAAATGTGTGACATTTTGAAGTACTGAGGTTGCAATTTCAATTAAGATGTAATTTGTAATTACCATGTAATTTCAGTTGGGACGTGGCATATTTGAGGATGTGCGCACAAACATTTCTATGACAACGTTGGATGCCTTGAGGATGAGTATGTACTACTACGACAAATACGCCATGGACCTTGCGATCGAATGGTTACATCTTGCAATGGTTCTGGGCAAAGAAAGCGTTGCCATTCAGTTGTATCCAGAAGTCCAACAGTTCATGGGGAAACTCCAGAAAATGCTAGTTACTCAGGTGTTCTGCTTGTTCCTCATGTTTCGATGCCCATGCCAACAGCTACAACTCACGTGTCTAATCTATTTGTGTTCATTACTGTACTGATAGCACAACCGCATCTGGAGAAAGAAAGTGCACCAAGCAGGCGAGAAAAAGTTTACTGTTTTCAACACTACGATCAAGCTTCCATTCAATCCAAGTTTGTATTCAAGGCATGTGTACCAAATGCAAGAAAAGGCTTACAAGCAGAGAAGGAGTACCATCAAAGGGCCTCTCATGTACTATAACTTTCATAGGCTTTGCAGCGGAGACAACTATCAGGTTAAACTCTATAATTCCTCCTAAAATATGTTAAAAATTAACAAGCATCCAAAAACTGCAGACAAGGAGGGAGAAAGCTGCGTTGCAGTGCTGGTATGAAAAGTCCTCCAACAAGTACTGGTACATCAATCCACTCAAAACAGAAATGCTGAATGCGGAACCCCCAGTACTAATGACATACGATATGATTGGAAATGATCTGATTGACAAAGTTCAGCAGTTATGCGAGTATAGTTTACGGCGAACTGTGGTAGGTGTTTACGTATTTCCATGAACAATAATCTCAAACGATTGTCAGTGCCGTGCTGAAAATAGTGTGTATTCGGCTTTAGGCAAGTGGTATGGGAAAAACAATACACGATTTGGATGCTATAAGAACCAGTTCCATGACTTGGCTGGATGAGACAATCACCGATGTTTTTACGCCACTTTCCACAAAGCTCGAGCTGATGACGGGGCTCAAAATTTTCTCCAAATTATCAACAGATGCGTACGGTGTGTCAACTTATGGAGCAGCACAACACTATTCTCTACATGTGGATGCAGTAAATTACTTTTACCTGATTAAAATATAATATTATGTTAGTTTATCTACGCGGCTAATTTTGATTTTACTTTGATGAACAGTTTCCGTTGACACAAATGATGAAACCAGAAGGTATTCAATCATTTCTGTAGTATTATAATAATAATTGCTCTAAATAATATTGATAACCCGTGTCCCTCGTTTTAGGCAATCGAATGGTAACAATTTTAGGATACGTAAGTTATACCTTTCACCTTTTGGATTCATACTATGTCTGATGCATGTACCCACTTCTTACACCTTTTACATAATATGAGTTTTTATTGAATATTGATAGTTTAATGACGATATCGTGGGTGGCAGAACAGGTACGTACTACAGGGCAGTGAACACAATATTTAAAGTGTACTACCGTCAATCCTATAATTCTGGCATTCGTTTACAGCGTTCCCAGTTCTGGGACTTTCTGTGAAGCCAGTGAAGGGTGCAGTAGTGACTTGGACTAGCATGTCAAGAAGTGGAAAATATTTGGATGATAGAACATATCATGGAGGTAATGGATCTTCGTAGTAACAATCTTTTAAAAAAGCTTACCATCGAATACGTTTTTTTTTCAGCATGTCCTGTCATACTCGGTGTCAAATGGGGTACGCATTCTGCTTTATACGCCAGATAAACACGTTTACGTTACGATAATTACTTGCAATATAATCAACTAGACTTTTTACTCTTCCGCAGCCGTCAACAAATGGGTGCACTATAATGACAACAGTGAGACACTTGGGTGCACTTTGGATGAATATGAATAGCCAAATTAACCATGACTAGTACCCAATTATCAACCAAATGTTAATAAATAATTGCTTTATTTGTGAAAAAAATATCCTTCTCATTTGTAGACATTTACTTCAATGATAGCAAGGATCGTCTTGTCACCGCTCATACGTCAATGTATTCCTCAGACATGAGCAAATTTATGTGCGGTGAGAACAGGTTTCCAGCACTTTCCAAGTTCTGGGCTATTGCCGCATCCACACTGCCATATCCCATTTCATTTCCTGGAATAATACACGAGCCAAAATTTAAAAGTAATATTTTCCGTGGCTTATTTGTACATACAATTCATTAATATCATTTGGCTACTAGTCTCACCACAAGGTGCATGGTTATCCCCGCAGTTCGTAGTTGCAACGTACAAATTCTTATCGTGGCTATGCTGTAGTGCATCATTCTGGCTCAATTTGACTTCAATGCTGTACTTAGACTTAATGGCTGTTATTTTTCTTGTGTCGGCTGGATTTGCTTTGTAAAATGGTAACTCTACGCATTTAATAACATCCAATACTCCTGGTTTTTGGAATAGTTCATCCAACCCGTCCAGTACCGCCGACAAAATCAATTTTTCCAATTGTGCTGCAAATTTCCATGCAAAGAAGCCGGTTCCGTACTTCAAAAATTTAAAGTGAATCTTATCCTCGGGATGGTGTTTTTGTACCATTCTACTCACTGCAAGGCCCGTGAGTACAACATCCGCCTTCACGAATGCGGAATAAGCTGTCGTGTCAATAAAACACGACCCTTGTCCCGGTAGACCAAAACCATCGTGGCGTATGTACCTTTTTCTTATTTCATCTGCATCGCTGGCTGTGCTCCAGCTTTGTTGGATGCTGGTGTAAGTTGCTTTTCTCTCACCCACAGTCTTTTCAAAAATCAAATCATCAAGAATGCCCTTGAAGTCTTCGTCCTTTTGAACTAACACCAGTCGGCCCGAATTGTAATGCACTTGAAATTGGAGGGCTGCTAAATCACAAACGTAAACTCTCTTTCTCGGTTGATCCTTCATACAACAACCGTAGCCACCGCAGGCGGAACAAGAGTCTATTCCTACAACTACCGAGTGACGAACAAGATCTCGGAGGGAATATACTACCTTTTGGTCATGAATATCAGTGTACAGGGACATATTGATTATTCCTGTGACATTGCATTCTTCATTACGAGCAACTTTTTGTAAGACCAGCAAACTCTGATTGTTGAAATTTTCAGTGATTGTAAATGACTCTGTTGACTTGCCGGAGACATCTCTGCCTTCACACAGAGAAAATTCGATTCCAGCAAGATGCTTGCCAAGAATTGTGAGAGCTTCTTTTACCCATGAGGGAGCGAAAACGCTGACTTGGTTGGACGAGTATAATTTTCGTAAGGCGAGAGATTGGTCACGCCGTAGGTACATCCGACACGGCATGTTCAGAGGATGATGTTGGAGGAGCTTGCTTTCACTGTGAATTTGGGGATGAAATATTTTATTTTTTATTGCTTGTCATTATTTTTCAACTGTTCAGCTTTTGTACGTGTGTGCACATATATATGTCGCTGTGATACACGATGATGACTAAGTTTAATGTTTGCGTCAACATTGCAACACTTTCCTATGATGTATGACGCATCGGTCAGATACTGTGGCAGCATGTGGCTCATTTATACACGCGTAACATGTATAATAGTACCAGAACCTGAGCCCGAAACCGACTTGTTATGTTTAAACAAATCTGCGACCTCCTTTCCCGCATAGCTTTGGCTTAAGATGCAGCATCGTAATGAAGAAAACCTGATTGAGTGCACAAAAGAAAACACGATATACGAAAACATTGCATGTTGTTAAAAGTTGTTTATCAAACTCCTTGCATACCAACAAGGCTGTTTTCACGTGTCACGCGAATAAATACTGAACAATAATGCATTACTACTTTTCATATAAAAATGATTCCTCCAGCGGTGTAACTACCAATGCCATTGTAATTGTCTTATGCAGTATGCATTTTAATTGATTTCTTACCATTTATAACTTGTATTGAAATCGTATTTATACGTATAAAGTTTTATTGATATAAGATTTTAACAACTTTATCATTATAATTTGAATAACACAAAACGCGGTGACATATTTGGTATTGTTGGGTTATAACCGTAGGAATCTCGTAAATGTTTTCTCCAGTGTTCCATATCGTCAGAATGGCCGTCTATAGCACCAAGCAAACGCTGATCATGCGTAATTGCCTTGCGACCAGTGTTATTTAATCTCATTCACAGTAATCTATCGACAACTCTTTTTTAAATATTCAGCAGAAAGACAAACTATACCGCATACTGTAATACTTTCATGAAAAATAACAAGAAATAGGAAAACGAGAATATTTGGACGGCAAAGCAGTGCATTCAAGTAGGAAGAATAGATTACTATCTAATCAAACACTTTGAGAAAACCCAATTCGCACAGCGATGAAAACCAGTGTATAAATTTTCGTTTAATTTTTTAAAGCTTGTCTATTCATTATTATCTTAACTGTCATCGGTAATTTTCAATTACGTTTCAATCAAAAATGTGTCCTATGAAGTCTCAAATTATTATTTGTTTTGTAGAAATTAAAGCTCGCAACGTTTGTGTTTGAGTTCTCATCTCGCTTTCGTTTTAGAGTAGAGGAGCTGCGGACGTTAACTTTGCGGATGCATGGTGAAATGCATGAGCAGGGCTGAGTCCGCCGTTTGATGGAGGATTGAAGTCAACAGGTCTGAAACTCTTTTGTCGATTGTAAGGTGCAGGTGCAGGCTGGTATGCACCTGGGGTTGGGCTGCTACTTGGAGGTGGTGGCGAGTTGAGCATTACTACTGTTTTGTTGCCAGTAACACAATCTCCATTCCACATTTCCTGAACACAATTAGCACATGAAAAATATTAGCATATCGGTCATCATAATTGTTTACATGAACATTACTGAAGGAGCAGTATTCCACGATTGCTATCATTACTCAGCCGAGGTCAATCGCTAATTTGAATTGCTAATCAAAGTATAAATTCGTTTAAAAATAATAGCAAACTGCACCTGCGATATTTGAGTGGCCCGTAGTCTGGATGACAAAGCATCACCATTAGAGTTATGCTGAAACCTCTCGTCTTGCGATGAGAGAGGTCTGGAATGAGATACTGGACTGGCAGATGGACTAGTTGAATAATATCTATTAATAGACAATGATTCATTTTTTCATTAGACCAAAACTACAACGCAAAAACATCAAAATATATATGTAGGTAGATGCTTTTAAAATATTAGGAAAGTTACTTGGTATGACGAGGGGACAATGGAGGTGTTTGAAGCACCGAGCCTGCTGTTAAATCTACTGATGAATGCCGAAAGTTCTCCGCGTTCGATAGCGGAGGCGCAGAATGTAAACTTATAACGCTAGAAGCTCGTGCAGGGCCGTTTCCCCGAGAATTTTGATGCACCCAATCTTTTCTATAGTTATCAGAAAGAACGGATGCATTCCCACCAAGACCAGAACGTGGACGGTCGTGTTCTGACACAAGGTCCATGTTGGAACTACTCAGTCCTGTTTTTAGAATTCAAAGTGAAATAAAAAAATATTGTTATCAATTCATAAACTAAGTCTGTGATTCAGAAATAAGTGTTGCAGCATACTTGAAAAGTTGACAACGTAAGGTAATCGTTTCACCGGAATGTCACATACAACTTGAGGATGAACAGTAGGTCTCAGATAGCCCACACTTGATTTCGAGCTGCTGATAACGCTGCTCCCTCCGCCTCGCTTTCGATCTCGTCGACTTGTTACCGGAAATATGTCACTGCTGCTAGAAGAGTTGTAGTATCTGCAATAAGTTGTCAATAATGGCCATTATTCACACGTCTTTAAACACTGTTTCGTTTAAAGAAAAGAGGAAGAACTGCGACATCCGTTTAGGTGTGTCTAACACTAAAAATATGTGTTTTTTCTACAACAATATCCTGGTCATGTTTAGATCGTTAGTTCTAGTATATAAATGTTTGAGAAAGTTTGTCATTTTGTGTTAGTCGTTGGGAGAATTAGAAAGAAGAATGTCATTAGTCTGTACACGAGACGTTTTTAGTGTAAAGTATTTGTGTGGGCCAAAAAAAAAGGCGAAAGAGTTTGAGAGTGATGTGCTGGAAACGTAAAAGCAAAATCCAATGCGCATTTGAATCATCATACCAAAAAGTTACGTCCAATAAAAACGAAATTAAGAGCTCTCGCGTAAGTCTCAAAGGGTAATGATGGTCGGCGGTTTTGATCGGTTGATCAGTGCTAAAGATGTGAAGACTTTGGAGATGATAAGATGACCAGTAGAGAGTTATCGTAGACATCGTAATATGGTTATTGTCAAAATGTCCCGTCAGTTTTGCTTTGGAATTTCTAACTTAACTAAGTTCCTTTTGAAGGGTTATGGCTATAATCTTCTAAATTATGTCTTGTAATTTTATTTTGGCAACGAATAAAAATGTTTGTCTTTAAAAAACTATAAAAGTAAGTATTGCACTTTGATTCAAAGACTGAATAAATATGTAAAAAAAATATGTAAATTATTATTCTACATTCTCTCACGTCTACTCGATTTTTCTCAATCCATATTTCTATTATAAATCGTCAACTTGAATTTGTCAAATCTATCATGAAAAAAACCTACAGGTTTTGGCGTGACAAATGTGAAATAGGCTACCTAGTGGTTGGACCAGCTCTATGATTGTATCCATCGCCTTCGTTTGCCCGTCTGTAGTCAAAGTATTGCCTTTGACCTGTTGGGGTACAAAACTCAGACAGCTCCTGAGTCAATTCCGACTGTTTTCCGGGACCACCACCATGTCCACTGGTGGATCCGGGAAATCCGCTCCTGTTGCGAGACGCACTAATAAGCTCTTTTCGCAAGTCACCTAACCCACTACTATTCACTGACGCTGGAGCTCCTTCGGGTTCTTGGCGTTGGAACATGGTCTGAAGGTGGTTGTTATTTGAGGTAGTTGTATAGCTAATGTTACTATTGCCTCTGCTGTTATTACTATTCCCTCCACGGGATTGAGCATGATTTCTTTCTGACATTAGATTTCCGTTACTCCTTGGCTCGAAATTAACGTCGTACCTATTGCTCATTTCTATTTTGTCTTGGCTATGCGCTGACTTTGCCAAGGCAGCCTTTTGAGCAGCAGCTTCCATCTCAAGCACTTTCTCTTTTACACGTTTTCTCTGAAACTCCTCCTCCACCTTCCGCATTTGGTCTTGCTCTTCAAGGCGCCGCCTCTCTTTCTCTTCTGCCTCACGACTCAACTGCTGCTCAATTTTCTTTCTCTCCATAACCCTGAGTGTACTCTGGAATTTGAACTTTTTCTTCTTTTGTTCTGCCAAGCGTTCTCTTTCCATTTGCTGCTGTAGTTTCTCATGTGCTTGTTGCTCCATTTGAATTTGTCTCCGCCTTTCATTTTCTTCCTCAGCGGTAAACGGTGGAACACTTTGACTTCTCTCGTAAGGCTCATCAGGATCATCTCTTCTCTTGCCAGTTCTTCTACCCCGACTACTATTCTCTGTAGGTGACCTACTCCGTCTTTGATGGTGCCTTTGTCCCCCACCCATGTTGGGCGAAATCGGACTCTTGTACTGACTCGTTTTCCTGGGCTGATAGCAAGGCATCTCTGAAAAGTTGAGATTGTCTACACTCTTGGTTCGTCGTGTCCCTGCAGAGGAGGACGCTGCACGACGAGAGTCATACGCGGGGAGGTACATGATGTGAGAGAAAGGTCGTCTTTCCCAACTACTATCCCCACACCTTGCGTTAGCACCATTCGTGGGTGAGGTCATCCCAATGTCTTGCTGATCTCTCTCGAATTCCTCAGCGAGACAAGTAGTCGAAACAACTTGTTGATGGTGTTGCTGATAAAGGGATGACTCGTTGTTCCTTCTGTTTGCCTTGTTTCTATTGATTTTAACTTGGGACGGGGATGGGAGTGGAGACGAGAAGCTCATGCTACTTGGCCCATAACCAATTTCTGATTCAAGTCGTGCTCCACCACAACCATCCACTTGATCATACTCGTTGTTAACAACTTCACCGATAGCACCACAAACACCACCACCACCATTCCCATGCATATTCATCATCACCAATGTCCTCTGCTTGTTGTTAGCATCCTCTTCACTTGGCAAGTACGACAACTCTTCTTCGACATCATCTCCCTCATTAGCATCCTCGTCGTCGTCATCCTGCTCAGCGAGCACCAATCGTAACTCCTGCTGTTCTATATTATCATATTCACCACTGCCGATAAGGTTCAACGAGTTGGGCTCGCTTCGGCTGAGAAACCAATTGGTGTCGAGACCCACGAATTCCCTGCTTCCATTAGCATTCCCACCGTTACTGCACGCATTATTACCACTAGGTTGGCGCAAATGATTAGCTTGCTTCCACGGCTGACTACGCAGATTACGGTAATATCTTGATGCACCTCCTAAGCCATTGCCACTGGCAGATGCAGTCACTTGGCTTTGCTTGATTTCATCATGCGACTCTTGATGGCCATTAGCACTACTCGTCGGGGTTGTCTTCCGCGACCTCACATACAAATTACCAGGTCTATCCAAATGGTACTGATCAGAGTCACTAACCATTCCCAATGCCGAGTTGCGGCCTCTCTCGAACAAGTTGTTTCTTGTTGTTAGTTTTGGTGGGGTTGCGAGCCCTGCAGGAAGCACCCTGGTGGCGACATTTGAATTTGAATGATGAAGTGGATGAGGAAGCTGGTGGGGTGGGTTGATTTGCTGATCGTCAAAATCAGAGCTGCTGCTTTCATCCAAGTCTTGCTCAGGGGTCCAACACTTATTTCCATTTGAGTCGTGCACCCCGTTGCGATGCTTATTCGATGTGACAGCACGTTCTCTCAGCTTATATTGTCGCCCACCACCAACTCCGTTGCTCATTACAATTGGTGGTGGCGGTGGAGGTGGATTGTTTCTAGGTGGATTTATTGTTGTTGAAGCATTCCCGTCAACAATAAGTTCCGGGTTGGCTGGGCTGCCTGCATCGCCTGCGGAAATGCCAGAGTCACCGGCAGATCGCTCGTGATTGTTAGCTCTGGATGGAGGAATCTGCCGCATGTATCGTTGAATGCGGTCATGGCCGTATCCTTCCTCAGAGCTGTAGCTTCTACCTGACACGGACACTCTGGAAGGGGAGTCTAACGCACGCCATGCTGCAGTAGGGGAAAACCGGGGCAATCCGAGCTTTTTCGCAGGCAACGTTGGCCTGATGTTTAATGGAATGTCCAAGTCAGAACTGCTCAGCTCACTTGAAGACTCCCTATTCTGCTGCAAACCATCCCCCACCATCCTCTCACTTGTGTCAAACGAGCCAGAGTCTTGTTTTATTTGCAACAGCTCTGACGAATTGGTCGAGCTAACTTTCTCATGATTGTTACTGCTAATAATGCGTTTGCTACCGTTCATACGCACATTATTATGCTCCTTTGCTTTATCGTTAGATCCCATCATGGACTTGGTCACACGACAGTCATTACTGTTATTGTTATTATCCGAATCTGATTGATGCACCGTTGCCGATGCAATTTGATGGGTTTTAGTGTTACTTTTAGTGTTATTGCCTTTGTTTGGGGACGGCTGTTGAGCATCCATTCCAAAATAAAACATGGTTTTGTTACTGGTTTCAGCATTGTTATCAGCGACATTTAACGAGCCTTTATTGTTCCCGGTTGTATTGACGCTCGACGATGTTGGTACAGACGGAGCAGTCGTGGTTTTTCTTCGACTTTGTTGAGCATTTCTATTATTGGCACTACCGCCCACACTTGCTTTTCCATTCAATGGCTCCGTCGTTTTGGTTTGTGAGGATGAAGACGAAATGAAACCGCTTTTACCAATGTTCGCTTTCTGGTTCACGGATGGTTTACCACCGCCGTTGTTGTTGTTGCTCAGATTTGTATTGTTGCTATTGCTGCCTGAGGGGGAGGCTGACTGGCCGTATGGTGCTATAGGGGGTAACAGGTTTGTGGATGGTGGTGGTACTCGGTGGGATTTTGGCACATGCTCATCATTCGTTGTAACTATTCCCGACTGATTGATCAAACTGATTATATTACTACTACCATTGTGATTATTGCCAGTCGTTGAGTTTCGATTGCTACCATTAGGTTCATAAGGAGCTCCATTGCTCGCCCCGCTTCCTCTCATCTTGCTAGCACCGTGAGCTGCCGAAGAAGACGAAGCGGAAACATGGTCACGAGCTAGTGGAGCTTTGTTGCTGCTCATCTTCACTTCCGGATTGTTTCTGCTTGACATGCCTGCATTTTTACTGCCATTACCGTTCATTATTAGCACACCAGAGCCTGTTGTTGTTGAGCCAAGTGATGCCTTTCTTGCTGCAGGACCACCGCCGCCCTCAGAGTGCTTCCTACTCGACAAGTGTGGGTTGTTGTGATCTACTGCTGATGATTTTGAGCTACAAAGACCGGCTTCCATCGAGTGTACTGAGCTCCTGTCCCTGTCACCTCGATAAAACCTGTTTGCGTCCATGCTGGCTCGCATCATACCTCCACGACTCATTTCTAGGTCACTGCATATCTCAGGGGATCTTGGCCCACTGGCACCAGCGGCAAGCCTTGATTCTGCTTTTGTCTTGAACAAACGAGATGCCTTTTTACTTTCACCGGAAGGCGACAACAGTTGGGGAGAATGAGGAGAACAACATGGCATATCGTTCATCATCATGACATTGCTCCCTCCCATTCGAATGAGTTGTTCTACAGAAACTGAGGGTGGTGGCGGTGGAGCTTTCCCTTTCTTTTTCGTACGAATTTGTTTTTTAGCGGGGCTTTCCTGAATCAGCGTGAAGCTATTAGGAACTGGGGAAATTGAGCGTTGGGGTGAGCTGTCTTCACGTTGATGGTGATTGTGATGATGACCATCGTCAATGTCTCGTAAGTCGGGTTCGCTATCATAATCTCTGTTACTGCTACCTCCTTTTGAGGAAGCTCTTCTAGCCCCATTGCGATCCATCATCAAGCCCATGTTGTAGTCCATTATGGACAAGTTGGGAGTAGACCTCCCTGAAGCGGGATTCATCATGTCCCCATTACCTGGACATGAGTTAGTGCTCCGTTTTCGCATAGCTCTTCTCAAATCTTCCGCTTCAGGGCTGTGCGGATCCAGCTCGCTAAGAAGCTTACGACCCGATATGGTCCCACCCTGATGAAGAATCGCTCCATTTGAAGTGGGCTTGAGTAATTTGGCAGCACTTGTGGGATTGACGGAGGGGAGAACTTTATGTGGGGAGGGAAGTCGAGCATGGCCATGATAGCCTCTCGTCGGTAAGTAACCTTTTCGCATGCGGTTACCCCCCGACGAGGATTCTCCTAGGTCACTGCTGGAGGCACCCCATTTTCCATGACCGCGATGATGCACGTCATGGTGCATATGACGGGACTTTCCATTATTTATATGACCATTTCCATATGACGAATTATTGTTTCCCATACTTTAAATGGTAACAATTGGATGCTCATTTAACGGGAGTTTGTAGAGCTTCTAGTTTTGCGCATTGCCTGCAACGACAACAAAAATAGGTTTGTAAGTACTAAGTCATGTCCCCATTGACAATTCAAAAACTGAATGCAAATCATTTTTTGACACTGCTTTGTCATCGAAATTAAAGTGGATGCGGTTGATTTTCAAGGGAGCATCTAATCTAATTCACTTTGATTGCGCTTGAGACAATAATAATCAAATAACATTAGTCATCAAGACTGACCATCTTGTCTGAAGGTTTGCACTTGTTCTTAACATCGTCTGTCAGACTTTTCAGTCAACGATTTTTTGATTTAATGCTATTACATAATGTATATTTCACAATTCCATTATATCAAAAACCACGCATTTCAACCGTTAACGAGCTCGCTACAGTAAATATACTGACCGTTGAAAACGAACAATCGATGCATTAACTGTGAACGATTTCATATCTCTATCAATGATATGGCTTCATAAGCACACTTATCTCAACTTGAATATCTTTCCATGAGCTTCTCGGCTAATGTATTTAGGGTCAACAACACAAGCAAGACTACGCTATTGGAGCTCCATGTTCGGATGGATCCAAATACCGCAACACTTTCTCGTTTCTTTTGCCTTTGATATAATTGGCAATTACTTGAAAGCTTGTTTTCCACATGAGTTATGAATTCTATTAGCGCACACACATGTAGTCCTCTGCTCCAAAGGAATTCAAGAGCGCGACGAAGCTTCATACTTACATAACTCCTCATGTCAACATGAAAGTATGAAGAAATTCCAAACTCATCTAAGCGTAAATAATACAATTATGTTCTTTATGATATTTCTCCTATACTTTACCTGAGTAGACCACCCAAAAATGTCAACTGTACTCCATGCTATGATTTGTGATTGCACTGGATATATATATGTTTTTCTCTATTTGTGTCAAAGTCTGATTGTGATTACTGATCAATGTCTAGTAATTACTTTTGTGAGACATTTGGTATTGTTATAGCCTTCGTATTTTGTGAAGACTCTCTTAACGAAGACGAGTTGATAAAATGACGCTTGACATGAGAAGCATCCTCGCTAATTTTCCACATTTCGAGACACGTGACACAGATATTCTACTCGCATTACATAAAGTATTTCCATTTTGAAATACAACTTTATAAAAACATTTAAAAAATAATAATAGCACACATCTCAGAGTGAAATCAAAATACTTTTGATGCTAATCATTTCAAAATTTTCATATCGACATTAACAATAATTTACTCAACACTCTCCCCGCATAACACTATTAAACTGTAAGTAGACAAGTAGGAGGTTGTGCGTCTCATTAATTTCCGCAGTTGATTACATTTTTTCGTGTCTGCATATTTATGCAAATGAGTTTTATCTGACTCCTCGCTCTATCACTTAATAACTTTATTGCCAAATAAAGCACACCAGAATTGAAAGGTAACGATACAACAAAAACAGATTGCAACAGCCATCAAAACCCTGGCGAACTCGTTAACTCCACCACCACGATAATAGAAACAAAAATCAAGTATGTTACAATTACCGTTTTCCCTAAATATTTTTCAATTTCAAAAACTGTACAAGAGACAACTATGTTTGTGTCATTTCTCTTCTTAATTCCTAGCCATAAATTTGCCAACACTTTTTTTTCTGGTCTGTGCGAAACACTTCTCTAATCTATCACAAACTGAGCGAGCTAACTATGTAACCTTTTCTTTCTTTTTCATACATTCCACTTTTTGTAAACAAATGTGTCCTGTCTTACACAGCCTGTTGTAGATCCTTCTTCAGATAACGAACAATAATTTTGTCAAAATTGTAATGATGATGATGTGTGTGTGCGCGCCTCTTGCTGCGCTCTTTCAGACTTTTTTTTACTACTTTAAACAGTGATAATGTATCTGACTCAGGTAGAAATCACCCAAATTTCTAAATTTCATTAATAGAATGAATCCTACCAAACTGGTTGCAAATTTTCGAAAAAAATAGTATCATCTGCATATCACTGCTTCAACTACACCTATACGATAATCCATTACGCTGTATATCACCACCAGCACAATCGTAAAATACTTAATAATCGTCTTCATGAGAGGAATTTTTTATTTTTCCTTTTAGTTTTTTTTTTCAAACATACATATTTACTATTCATTGTGATTCGCATAGTAGTAAGTAAAGCATGTAGTTTTTGATTCGTTATAGTGCAACATATTAGCTAGTAAACTCTCAAGTCTATAACGCTCAAGACGCATACATATTTACAATGGAGTTGACGGTGATACCCATAGTGATGACTATGTATAGAAAGGAATGA
>VICI01001915.1:0-19188 GCA_019593645.1 Akabosia matsudoensis | reverse complement strand
CTGTCTTCGGTGTAAGAAGATATTATCTTGCTGCTATAAGAAACCTGTTTTGAGAACTTTACCTGAGGGAAAAAGGTTAAGCAGTCCGTATCCTTTAAAACCCCGGTATTTTTACGGTGACTAGGTTTTCTAGTATGACGTTAAAAATCTAGATCTAGTATGATATTAGAATCTAGATAAGACTGGTTTCCTACTCGTATACTCCTATACCAAAGTACATTTTTCCCCGAGCTTCTTAAATAAATAAAAGCTTTTAAAGCTATAAAGACGTAGCTGAACAGAAAGAGTCCGGTCAAAAGGTAAAGAAAAAGCTTAGCAAGAAAGCTAAAGAAAAAGCTTAGTAAAAAAGCTTAAGAAAAAGCTAAGGAAAAAAGCTTAGCACAAAAGATAAGGGAAAAAGCTTAGGAAAAAAGCTTAGCAAAGAAGCCAAGGAAAAAAGCTTAGCAAAAATGCTAAGGAAAAGAGACTGCAATGCTGCATTGAATAGCCCTTGTTGAGAGGTTGAGCTCAATACAAAAGTTTGACCTTTGATGCCGCCTTACAGTTATGACAAAAATCCAAAACAACCACATCGTTAGTCTGTTCTCAATAAGGGCTTTCAAATGATACCTCACATGCCATATCAAAATATAAAAGAAAAATTTGACCCTTGACCCCGGCCCTTAAGGTCAGCCGATTTGGCTCAAAATCAATAGGAATCTTTCTTAGGGTCCAAAGTATCCCTCTGCCAAGTTTGGTGGAAATCGGCCCAAAGGTACGGCCCGTAGAGCGCACACGGACAGACGGACAGACAGACGGACAGACAGACAGACAAACTCATCGATATCATAACTTGCTGAACAAAGTTCAGCTACGTAATAAATATGCAGCGATTACTTATCAGAAAACACATGTAAATGAACTCATAAGTAATTTTCCAATTATTTAAGGTTTGTAGTTAAGTAACAGTAACAGTCGTATCACAGCGTTCATGAATAACAACATGTACTAGCTCACGAAATTATATCCATTTAGAATCCCCTCTGATTTTGTTTCGAAAAAGGAAAATTAGGGGTAACTGAGGTTGAACTTCACAGTTGATTACTGCCCGTCCAATGTACCGTAATGCTAGATGAACGATTAAGTGTATAAAGCACTACTATAAGGTTCTTATGGCGATAAAAAAAATCGTAAAAGTGATACATTTGGAGATGCTCAGTGGGTGTACGTAGATCAACCTGCGTTTTTTTCTAAGCAGAGCAAAGGCGGAGGCTCATTTTTACTATTATTATCATCATCACTGCTATTTTTGTACACGTTGGTATCATGCTAGCATAAAATTCGCAATTTCAATGAAACGGTCAAGTTTCCTTCATTGCCGAGTGCATGAGATGAGCAGGAAAGGACCGAGCTTATTCTCATACTTTACTGACGACTAGCAATTCATGTAGCCATCTGATATGAGAACCGCAATATCTTTGAAGTTAACTTTGCATAGGTACATGTACTTTATCTTCATATCAAACACATTTTCCCTTTATGCCGGGTGAACAGAACTTTACCTTTAATAACTAATTTTACGTATGATTTGAAATCTAAACAAGGAAATCCTTATGTTTGCTACCCATCATGGAAGGAAATGGATAAAAGTAGATGTTGGTGATGGGCGAGTGGGAAAGCAGCTAAATAGCTTGAGTTTGATTGAGAGAACACGGTTAAAATGAGTGAAAATAATGTGAATAGAAGGGAAGCTCTTTCACATAGGTATGTCATATGCTTAGCATAGGAAAAAGATGAAAGAGTACATATGCTGTTTGCTTAAACTTATTGTAGGGCAATGCGTTTTTTTTACACTGACCTTGCTTGCCAATTCATATGCAGAGCAGAGAAAAACAGAGAACAGATTTTTTGCACAATCAACATCTCGTAGTAATTTGCATGACGATAGGGTAAACATCCAAACTCAGCGGAAAATACTTGGCATTCATTTCCTTTTTCATCATCACAAACGTCAAGAGCACATGGAGTGTTTGAAGCGAGCAATTTGACGTATTTGAGCCCAAGTCGTGCGGTTCAAGTTGGTGGTGTGTCCTACATTAAAAATCCCTGACAATAAACATTACACTGCTTTTTCTGTTATAGCTGCGTAGGAGGTAACATAACACTTGCATGACATAATAATACACACAAGAGTGATCGAGATGGTTCCTATAAGCTGGTTCTTGTCCATTGATCATTGTGACGTGTGTCCATTCATTCATGTTTTCGTTAAATTTTTCCCGTTCCATTCGCAAATTCCTTTGCAAGTGGTAAAGTGCAATAACGATACATCATCTAGCTGCAGTTTGCATCAGGTGGGGATGATGAATTGGTTGACGATGAACATTGTTTGATTTGTTGAAAGATTGAAAATGCACATGTCCATGTATTGGTTTGTAATTTTGTTATGACAATGTACTTGGAACAACTAAAGGAGTAGTTCAATCGTTGAAATTAACTTTGAGTAACTGTAAAATGGAGCATTAAAACATTTCTCCATGAAGTAAATACCTTATCAGCTTTATCCACCCTATTCCAAGAAGTTTTCCAAGTCAAGTTGCAGCATTGAAGCCTCATCATATTTATATAACAAAACTGGAACATTTCAAGCGACCAAGCAAGCTAATGGACTGACAAGTAGTTTGCGAACTGTATGGTCCCGATAACACTATAACGTGAGATATAGTTTGAGAATAAAGAACGGAATGTTTTCTGAAGAAAATAGCAGGTTGTTTCAGTGATGTAATATCAAAGAAATTCGATCTGGTTTTCTTTACGCTTTTATTTACTTTCCCCCAGCCAGCATTACACCAATAGAAGTTCTTGGAAAAGCCTGGTGTTGTAGTTGAAGTTTTATCTGACGCGTAAAACGGCTAACTTTCACCATATAGAATTCGATATGCAAAGAGAACTTGAAGAGAAAAGTTTTTTCTTTCTGAGTAAAAAAAAAGTACGTGCGAATCTGGGGCAGATGATCGCATTGACGGAATCAATATTTGTAAATAGGGGAGTTCATTATATAGGTTACTGATGATGGAAGCATGTGTCAATATCATCGAATTAGCCTCATTTGGTGAACGTAACCAGAAGAGGGCACAGCTGAAAAGGTTTTAATTATAATACTCGTCAGTTTAAATAGGTGCATATAAGAACACATATAAGAATTTTAACACATCTGATGACTTTTCAGCACTGCAGTTTTGAACCTAGGATTTCCTAGTGAATTACATTTTGTTACACACTTACTGTTGACTACATTTCATTTACATAATCATCAATATTGGAAGCAAGAAGTCTATCAGTTCGCTGCCATCGATCCAACATTTTCCTTTAAGATGACTTTACACGACGTTCCTAATCGCAAAACGGCTTAGGATTTTTCTTTCTTTTCCTCCCATTTCACTGCAAATGAGTTTTTTTGTCATTCCACTTTACAAAATGCTGACTCATTCATTTTATAATATGCATTATATCAAATGCACAACAAAACTTGATCACATAATTTTCTCATGGAAATGAGCCAGAATATCCTGACTACAGACTTTGGATGGAGGTTTTCTTCCGTTTTCATTCAAGCGGAAGCCGTCAAAGAAAAATCACTCAATGGTTTACTGACTGGGTAGGCTTGGTTTAGTTGCGTTTCAATCAAAATGCTAAATCCTCGCTGACATGAAAGCTTGCATGGTAATGAGAGCAAACCTCAGCTAGGCTGAAGGGTTTCAGTAATGTCTAAAATTCTAGGAATAGTAACAATATTGAAGGAGTGCAGTTATGGTATCACAAAAATGCATTTTTTTATGTAAAAGTATACATGAGATGATATTCAACAAGGATGTTGATGCTTATGTGATTTCCTAGATACCCTAAAGATACAACTATGATTTCTATGCTTGTAAATATTGTATTGGGATTAAAATTAATGTTTTATGGTGAGCATGACAAGTTAAGACGGAACGAATGCTCCCAAGAATATTTAAAATATAACCGCCATACCTGTGCATCTTAATGCACGTACTATGCCTTCGACTGGAATATGAGTTCTTTCTTCCCATGTTTTTTTTACTTAGAGGTTATTTTATTCTATGCATGTGAGCAAAGTTGAATCATGCTAGATAGAGTTGGCATTGTTGTTGATAGTGTTTCATGTTAAGTTTTCTCTTCTCTTTTTCAGATACTTGCCGTAACATTAGGTGTCCGAGAGAAAAATTAGCCTAAGACATGCCACTAACGTCTATCAGTCAGCGTATGCCGTCTGAAGGCATAGTCGTACCCAATTTCCATCAAACGGACGAATAACAGATCTTCACATTACACAGAATAATAGATTATGGACTGAGATCAAGATAAAGCTATTTTTGGTGGAGTGGTGTTGATGGGGTGTGAGGTTAAAATGTTGCGTAGCTGTAAAATGTATGCTTAACGAAAAAGCGATAAAAAGTGGAAGTTCATATATCTACCCATTAAAGTGACCACACACGGATACCCACATGAGACCATACCAAAAAGACGAAAAAACGAAGATAAATATACAACGAACATTGGAATATCGGTTCATTCTTTGCCGGGACTGGGCGTAGAGAACTAAGAACACATGTTTAATTTTGTTCACAACAAAGCTAATAGCACTCTGAAGAGAAATGAAGAAATAAATTTATGGGTTTTACGCAGACCATCGAGCAGTTACGATAAACGAAGGACACAGACGATCGAAATTATTTAGACAACAAAAGGGGTGCTCTTGGCTGTCCACATACATTCACACCAGCATATAAAGCATACTTAGTGAAGAGGCACAATCAATTTTCATGTAATCAAAATGACCACGACCACATGTCAATTAAATTAGCGAGTCTACTGCCCATCAAACATTATTTTTGCCGATTTAAAATAAAATATGGCTCAGCAACGGTGCACATGTAAACATTTTCCGAGATATAACCAAAGGGACAAGAGGATCATCAATACGTTGCTGTGCTATATTGTACCATAGTTCCTATCTTGCACGTAAATAGTTAGTTAGTACTGATATCTGGACAGAAGAAGAAACGCATGCGAGTAGGCATATATCCACAAAAGGCAACTGAAAAAAGGACGAAATTTCGCCATTAATTAAGGACTATACATGAAACCATTCGAACAATCGATTATGCTATTCATTTTATTGCCCTTTCTTGATTATGACGATTTGAGATATCGAGACGGTTCCCACAAGACTCCACTTTCCTCGACCGGCATGGCAATGCAATCAAAGCTAAAGAAATACATGCATACTCATGTGTGATATATTACATGTAACTGCAAATGACAGAATATTACCATTGACGACAGTAACGATAGGTTTGAATGCATTGGAGCAGTGAATTTTAAAGCTACATTAGCCACATATGACCAAAGCACAATCAAACAATCTACTTAGTTGACAAGACGCCCGATCATCCCCAGGCACTTTTTTTGAGACGTATGCATGACTTGCAAAAGATAATATGAAGATAAGCGGCTGGTGGGGCCTCGTCGGCACAGTGTGACACTTGTAGCATTGCACTTCTCAAATCGCGAAGACAAGATCATGGTTTTGCCGTTGTAAAAATGGATTAATCCGGCCGGACGTAAATATGGTAATGAGTAGTTCTGAGATTTACAATGTTTTATTCACTAATTGCTTTTAATTGCATGAACTCCTATTGGAAAACAATTGTTTTTGTAGGTATCGCTGAACAAATCTTCTAAGAGCCTACTTTCTTTTACTTTTTCAACAACATTCAAGAATAATTTTGGTCTGACAATGAATGCATTCTTCTAAACAAACTCGTTAATTACTTATGGCGACATGAAAAGACGATAAGTTATCAAACCTGGTGATTAGTGCTTGTCTATCTAACCGGATTTGTTGGCACTGTTGGCAATCGTGTTTTAACGACTTATGTGCAGCCCCAGTAAAAATGACGCATAACAGTGACATTCGATGATTATCGTAAAGAATCAGCCACCATTACGGTCACAACTTCACCAATTTAGTGGCTTGACAATATGCTCATTCATGCTGTAGCATTTTTTATCCCACAAAATAAGGAGACAACCTTGATGATGATCATATAAGTAGACTGACTTCTCTCTAGTTTTTTTCTCGAATAAGATTCCATGCCTGCCGTTAATACTGTCGTTGCCGCTGCAGTTGCTTCTTTTTCAAGTTGATCTCTAAACGTGAGTTGTGTGACCACTGAGGCAGATCTAATTTCCTTCTTTCTTTCGCAGACTCCACATTTGGAAGAGAACAAGCCGCACATAACCATAATAATTTAATACGTACAGCTTTAAGATCATGTTCTTACGGAGACATGACAGAGAACATTTTTAAAAATAGATGATGATGTTGACGATTACGAATTTAAGATCTCCTTTCATGGCCAATAATAATAACGATCAGAAAGATACACGGTGCGTCGCAGTGTTACGGGGAGACAAAAATTAGAGAGGGAAACATATTACTCCGCCTTGACGTATCTAATTACAATGAGAGCTTCCATATAAATAAATACTAAAACCTAAACAACAGTAACAACAATATATCCACTGTGACTACTCGCTAGCGAAAAAAATAATTGGGGACGGTGCCACTCTCATGAAATATTAAAGAGAAATGTCGGCGATATACCGAGCAGAGAATGAGAAAGCCTTTACTTCTGGTTTGCCTAATGTAGTTATCATCGAATGATTATATAACGGCAACATGAAATATTTACAAACGCCGCGACTTTGTTGTTAATAAGGCTCCCTCATGAGAGCTTAGAAAACCGTCACAGTTGTTGTAGCAACGTGGTATAGTAATCCGTCTGCATCAGAGGAGAAAGAGAAATTTTTGTTGCAAAAAAATCATAATGGACCTGTAATACCTTCTCAAGATCCGCGAATATTTAGGCTTGTGCTTGGAGCATACACATAATACGTTGTCATGAAAAAGCGTGAAGGGACAAGTCTAAATGAAAATTGTGATGTAATGTGGACGTTAAATGAATTTGTTTTTCCAGGAATATATTCAGAAAGGAGATATTATCCATGTGTCGTACCTTACCGTTTCAAAACACTGAACATTTCAGTTTTTGCTCATAAATTTTTGCAAAAATCCTCGCAATTTTGGGAAAAAACGGAAAGATGAACGCATGCTTACAGTGATAAAAATCAGAAGCGAGTTTATGAGGGAAGCCCAGGAACCTGTGTAAATAGCAAGAAAATTGCCTACACGAAGTGAAATTAAAGTAGTTGTATAACAAGGAACCAGGGAAGGAGTACGCGTCCAGCTGCGCTGGTGACATTCTACATTTACACAAAATATATTAGCTGGCCTGCTACCCAGTATACCTACCTATCTATTACAAAACATTTTTGCGAGCTTCTTTGAGTGAATTTTGTATGAATTTACAGTGTTGCCGCAATTCTGAAGAAACTGAATTGATTCGGGACTGGCTAAAAGCGTAGGGTAGTGAAGGAATACGGAGATATATGCTTGCACGGTTATTCTGTTGTTTTTATAAGACTCATCAGTATTCATACTTTATTCTATTATTCATTTTCTTTGATTTTTATTTGCATGAAGAGCAGTAACGGAGGTAATAAATAAAACTGCATTATTTGCCTCTAATGCAAGTCAGTAAATAATGTGCAATTCAGATTTTGCTGCAATTTCNTTTTACAGGGAAGGGATATGGGGTTAAGTTGAGAAAATACAAACGCCAAGGGATCCCAAGAGAAAGTTGCGGAATCAGACGTGTCTTTCAGGGAAACGTGTTTCGTTATTTATACAAATTGTTTGTTTTAATTTCAATACGTGAAATCGTACAGCTCAAACAACTCTGAGTTTCGGACTCTCCTTGCTCATACGCCCCTGAGTTGTTTATATAAATAATATAGACGTTACGACATTCTTTAAAACACATCTTCATTCATTCTCTTTCACGAAAATAAAATGAAAGAAACGTGACTCCACACTACACAAGTGAAACTATACAGAAGAATCATACTTCGCACTGAGGTTAGAAACAAAACGGCTAGAAACGTGAGTATCGTCGGTTAATCCTTTCCTTTGAGTTGTCTTGCGAGTCGTAACAAGATGTTGACGCTTACCTTGACACGTACTTGATTTCTTCCATATAAAGCGTTTATCCGATTACATAAGTCAGAAGTAATATTACATTTTGATACAACCAAATGAATATATTTTCTGGCGTACGCGTCGAATAATAGAATACCTACAGCACCTCGACCTGACTAAATGCATAAAAAGAATTTTTATATTAAAATTTCATAAGAAAGGAAAGTCAAGTTTTGAGCGATCTTTAATGTAAAACGATGGGAATACGAAAAGTGACATCTTATTGCGACAACAATCCATACTCGGTCGAAACGAATTCAAAGAAAAGAAAAGCAAAGGCACAAACGTGAACGTTTTTCTCTCTCCCTCACCCTTTGTATGGTAGCCGTTTACGTTCTTGGTAAGTCGGTGGAAGACTAAACAAGTTGCAAAATGTGGAATGCCCATTTACGTTTACATCGAAAGATATTATTTGTACGACGAAAGCGTGAGACAAAATAACATTTGTATTTTTGAAGCTTTGTTTGTGTCCTCTCGAGTGAAGTCTTTTGTTTGTTTTACGTTTTCAAGCCAAGAAGTTTCCAAGTATTTCGTCCGACATTTTCCCTTTTATTTTCCAGTCAAGCTTTTTGCCCATGTCACGTGTGAGAAAACGGTCGAAATTCTTATTGAATTTATTGCCAGACATAGCGAACTGTATGCTTTTCTTGAGTGCGTATGTCTGTGCTGGAAGGAGAAGGTGGAAGGTGAAGATGTTTGTAAAACTTTCATGTTTCAACGCATTGTCTTTATTTTTACGCATGTATGGCGATGCGATGACGGAGGTTGGTGTCACAGTGTCATGACATTTATCACCCGTGATTTACTCTGGCACTGAAACAAATTCTTTCTTCTTCACCAATAACACTTACAATGCAGTTTCCCTTGTTCAGTCAGCCAAACAAGGAGAAGAAATAGTCGTTCGTCAACGTGTGGAAAAAACAAACAGCTTTATGTTGCCAAGCTCGAGAGTTAGGAGTTAAGAAAAGTGGAAGATTCTGTAGAGAATCTACATCTTACACCCGGCGTTATTTCTCTCAACTCTAATTCAAACTACGCACTTTATCTGCTTATTTCATTGTTTTTTAAGTACTGGGGATAGTTTTATTTAGGAACTTAAACACTTCAGTATGCCAAATGGAGGTTCAAGTTGTAAATGAACTGAAAAGCCGAATAATAACGCGAAGTAGCAGTTTGCCTGCCCAGATAGATACATAACTTTTATGACTACCTTTAAGCGTTCGAAGTAAGAAAAACCGTTAAACTTTAGAAACTTTAAATATGTCTGGGGATTCTCGAACGAAAAGGACAATTGCTTGCATGACCGATCAAGCATATTAATCTCTCTCTTGAGTGATATCTAAAACGAAGTGCAAACGGATTAAATTGCCAGCTAGGCTGGACAAAGGAAAGGGCAAAGTTACTCATTTAAGTCTCGGGATTATAATACAAAAAATATCTCAATTCATGACATTTAATCCCTCTCTCTAGACTAAATAGATTTATTTTTTCGTCGAAATTATTATATTATTTACAAACACTCATCTTTCAGAAATTCAACAAATAAATTCGCTGCTTATCATCCTCTGTTTACGATACAAAGTTGCCAAGCCTCTCGTATCCAGTATCACAGGACATGACTTTTTTCCATGAAAAGGATTTCCAGTTTGTGTATAATAATATTATTCGTGATGTGACGTGACAAGTGACACAATGACTGTGCCACTTTCTGAATACACATTCAAGTAAGTACTTCCAAGCCATGGTTTGCTTGATACGCTGCGGAACAATTGATGTTTTGCCGTCAACATTATAGTTTGTCTACGTTTTCATTGTATTCTAATCAGTTGTAACTTAATTCCTTTTTATAAAACCTTGCTTTAAGTATGACTTTTCAAAAATATGAGAATCAATTTGGGAAAAACAAAATGAGCATTGCGACAGTAGGAGGCAACATACTGCTACCAAACAGATTGAGCCAGGTAGCTTCATAATCATAATCCATCATGTCATTTTTTGCCTGACTTGTGCACAGTGTGTTCTGGCATCTGCCATTTTGAAAAAATGCTTCGTCCTTCTGAAAAATTGCAATAAACTGGTAGATGAAGAAACGATTTTTTTATTATTCTCTTGTTACTACTTGCTTTTATGCCCTTTTCCACCATAAAAACGATTGCTTGTCCTTTCCCTTAAATGTGTGTTTGGTAGGAAGTCAATGGCAAGATTGTTTGCGTCCTTATCGGTTCCCCGCGTTTCTCACACGAAGCGAAATGTCTAGCTGCAGCACATTTAGTTCCCTATTTGCTTTATCTTTTCTCTTCTCCCTGAAGATTTGAGTTACCCTTCTTCTTTTGATTATATTGAAGATGTAAGTCATTCCAGCTTGGTTCTCGTATGAGAAATATCGACCCGACGACCTTATTCCTTAAGGAAACTGCGATAAAAAAAGCGAGTTGCACAAAGAGTAAGCGCACAAACTACCGACCCGACTTCATTGCCTAAAATGCAGGATTCTACAAAAGGGGTGCACAAAGACCATTTGACTGAGAAATAGTCAAATCAAAGACCTCTCCTCAGTAGAGCTTCTGGGACGAATTTTTGCTCTCTACTTTAGCATGGTAACATGACAAATCTTCATTTTTAGTTATTTCAAATTCATTTGCTTAGATCCAGATAAAAAAATCCACTCAATGATTTATAAATAAACCACTTCATTTTATTGGCCAGTGTGAAAATCTGTTATCGAAATTACAAATTGACTTATTTGTGCCATCCTGGTGAAGGGAAAGAAGGTAGATGAAGAGAATTATATCGTGGTAAGACCTATCAATCAAGATAATATTTTTAATATATGATCAGAAAGCATGACTTTCACAACTTTGATGAGCGATTAATATTCCATCCATATGTGACCGGTTGATTGCATCTGGTAATGTGTAGAAATTACGCTTCGTCTGAACAATGAAATATTTTCAAATGATTTTACTTTGTCTAAACATTCATCGCTATTGTTTACCGTCATCATGAGGCATTTTCAAGATGTCGGTTTAGTGCGAAAACATTCATGAATCACACACATTTTGTATGTATAGCAAAGCTGAATAGGTGAACTGATCAAATTATTCTGTTCCGAATATATCGAACATGTCCAATATAATATGCTATAATAACATGCTAAAAATTTACGCGAAAGATTTGACAAAAGTTCATAATTGTCTCACACGCTTCACAAATAGTCAAGTCAGTTCACACATCACAGTATTGAATAGCTTGTAGGTATGTCTTATGTACTATTGTGAAGTAAAGTAAAATGTGTTATCTTTTTTATTGGCTTTTGTGTTTTCCTATCATCATCATCATCATAGGGAATAGATAGCCTATACATGATTTACAATACCTAAAGAAATATATAGGTACTGCATTCCTCCTGTTTGTCTGCCGTTGAGTTCTGTTTACCCTTTTGCGAATAAAAAAGCGATAAAAGATGTTATTGTTATTATTACTCTTTAATATTATGACTAATAACCCATTTTAATTGTGCAAGTGAATACAAAAGAATAGAAAAGCATCAGTAGCAAACACGACGACAAGCAGTCTGCAAAGGAATACAACTGATTTCGCATGAACTGCCATTATGCGCTGTTATTATTGAAAATGTCATTATTGCCAGTGCAAACCCATTATGTTCTCATTTAACATGATTTTCACTACTAAGCTAACATACCCGCAAATGTAAGTACATCAGAGAAGCAATAAATTATACTCATAATGATTATTTTAATGATTATTTACAACGTTCCGGTTGAAAAAATTGCGTCAACCTCGCATTCCTTCGAATAATGCACTGGTAGAATCAAACTAGACACTGAGTGGCCCAGCTTACCAAAGCTCTTCAACTGCTGACGTTAGCACGCTCAGAAAAATGTTTTACCCTGCAAAACTATTTAAACAGCAGTTAATGCTAATGATGCCTAATCTCCCAAAGCAAAAGTTGAAAGCTATTCGCTAGATATGCTGTTTTTTCACTGGCAGGATTTCGCAATTTGATGTAAGTTTTACCTGGAACATTAGTCGGCGTTTTGAGGACTGAAGTATCATCCAAAACTGGAGTTCGCGAATCCTCCACAACTGCTCCAGAAGCAATCGACGAGGAGTACACCAACAAAAGAGCCGTTATTAGGTATGGAGACATTACTTGATTGAAAACTGAGCACGTTGTGAGAATCACGTTTCTACGATTAGTATTGATAACTTCACTAAATCCGCTATCATCACGTACAGTTTTGCGCTTATTTAATCGACAGGTATTATTACTAGCACTGCACATGTAACAAACACGTCTATAAACCGCATAGGAACTTTGGCAACAACTACAGCAGCTCTCAGTTCGCCAAGAGTTTGGGAGGCTACCATTTATCTGATCTTCCTGCTGACTCATTTTTGAAAATCAGGTAATCTGGGGTATTACAAATAACAGTTACACTTTAGGGTGGCTGCAGTCCACGTCCTTTAGATGCTGACTCAAACACACTTTGCCTTTGCTACATTTTCAATACGGTATACAAAATGTGAACACAAAAGAACCGCAAAGTTTTTCAATATGTTTGCAAACAGTGTTCTTCTGCTGGCACATAAAAAATTTCATCAAAGCCCATACAGTACTTGCTTTCTTGAGCTCAATTTTAATTGTGAGCAGTACGCAAGCGTAATATAGTATTTATATTGTCATTTTATCTGTCATGATAAACTTGGGCAGCAACATGTAATAATATGAGAAATGATAGGAAACTAGTTGGATGCCAAGGACGTGTGTGTATGTGACGTGAGGAAGAAAAAAAAACCGGCTGCACTCACTGAATGTATTAAGCTATCAGATAAAACGGAACACATGCGAAAAGCGTTATAATGAGGAAGGAGCCATGCACCACACGTTCCATCCATCCGTACTTTCTATTGTTCCTTCCGATGTAGTTAAAACTGTGCCGTTTTTGGTTTCCTCTATGCTTATATAACATTACAAGTTAAACAGCAGGTATTCATAAAACCATTTTTTCCTCTGATGTTGCCACGTTAATGATCCTCCTGTGTTGCGTGGCTATTATGATTGATAATAATTAAAAACGATGGCAACGCTTTATGACTGTTGAGGAGGATGATGGTGAAAAAGTGAAAACCGTAAAAAAGAAGTTCAGACTTTTAGTATGAGAAACAACAGTGCACAGCTTAATTAATTCACTGGCTTGTTAGGCTGCTCAGAGGGGTCTTGGAGTTTTTATTATAGGGAGTACATGATTATGGACATTGTTAATTACACCCAGCCTTCTCGTTAAAACAGAAGTTTGCAATCAGAAAACCGTCATTGCAAAAAATGGCGACCAAGAAAAATGCCTTTCCAATCTACATGCCTATATCTAGCCTGGCCATGAGTAATGCGTTTGTTCTGCTGGAGAAGTTAATTAATTGATTGGACTTTTTCCCCTGAGTATCAACAACACTGCTTTATGAACACTCGTGCTCCCTTTACCCATAGAGTTTAGAAACAATTCGCCTGCTGTCTCGAATGTGCGTAGCTGAGTAATTTATTCTTCGCTAAAACTATGACGATAAAATCGTGAGTGTTCATTATATTACTCACAGCGGTATTATTCACATCACTTGACCAGAAACACTTTTTTTCTCTTCTTTCCAATGGGATCTCATGATATCGCACTAACACATAATAAAAAACAGTGAATGACTGTGCTTGACTCACTTCATCGGTAGCAGATTCGCCATTGTGCTTTTATTTTATTTGCCCATAATATTAAAAGCGATAATATGATCCGCTGTTGATGATAACGTTATATATGTGGATTTTATAAGGACTTATTTTCCACGTGTCACACATTCATACCAGTGTTATCGTACTTCTTTATGATAGCTATTTAGCCATTCTACAGAATGGATAGTAATAGAGAAAGCGTTAGGTTTACTGCTCCAATTCTAATCTAAATGAAACCCCATTATTGTTTCACTCAAGGGAAAATGATAACTTATGAGCAAGCACAATCACAGTTTTTTACTGCTTCTCCTTTGCTTGATGCGTGCAGATAATACACTCGTTTTAGATTGTGTTAATACAACAAGTCTACACCAATAATTACAGTTGCCTTTCTTTCACACTTCAACAAACGCACTGATCTGGTGGCATTCCTTGCGTACAATGTCGTACAATGCAGAGAAAAAGAGTAATAGGCAAAATGACACCACACTTGTCACATAACTTAAGTCTGTTTTGCCTTTTACGCAAAAATCCCATTACTCTCCAACATTAGGTTGAGTGTTTTTCACTGACGCACACAAAAGACGTGTGCTTACGAATCGTGTTCTCAAAGCAAGTACTGGCCTGGAAAGAATGTTCTGGTTATTAAAGGTCCAGACTGAGATGTTGTTGTAGCGTAACGATAGTTTTGATTACACACAGAATATTTATTGCTACAAGAGTAATGAGAAGTTTACCTTTTAAAACGTTTATAGTGGTTCATCATCCACTTTATGAGAAGCAGCGCATTATGCAGTGCTGTCAGGATAAACGAATTCAATTTGGGCAAAATTCACAACACACTCGACAGTACAAAATGAAACTGTGCCTGGATAGGTAAAATATCATATTTGAGTTTTTTGCTTATCATGAATGATAAGAATGTGGCAGGTATTTCCTTATTAAAAGGGTACTAGATACAAATGCGTATCCTATGCAATTCTCCATATCTTGAGTACCATCGTCTCGTTAAAAACTCTACGGATATGGAGATAGTGAAATAGCTTGACTTTTATTATATCTTACGTAAGGCAGACGCCATGACTTTTCATGAACGTCCCGAAGGAAACTATTTGTTCACAAACATATGCAATTAGATTGTTTTGATTATTGTAATTGTAAGTCTTGACGAGTTAGGAGAAGTTGTTGAGTGGTTGCTACAGTGCAAAGATTGTGCAGCGTTTGCTTCTGAACTGTTTCAGGAGAATGATGATCAGTACTATAATATTACCATGTTGGGGGCTATGCTTGTTAACAAGTCGTTCATGGGATGGTGGTGCGTACTGGCTGATTTTTTGGGCTTTGCCTGCAACAGAATTTTTATTGCAGGAAAACATGCACGCACAATTATGAAACTCTTGAGATTTAGGCTCCATATTACAGCAAAAGAAAGGGTATAAAAAATCTCGTACGTAAAACTAATTTTCAAATTTCACAAGTCGACTTCCGTGAGAATTTCTGTCCACCAAGTTTCAGAAAACTAATCATAGCACTGCATCGTTTTGTGGTGAGCAAATTGTATTAATCTTTCTTTGGATTAAAAAGGAGACATTTTAGACGCATTATCTTTAGTAAAACACAAAAAATCGAAAGTTAGTTTCAAACGCTGTTTCCTTAGATAATATGCACTCAGTCTTGTAGCATCAATCTGATAGGTTTGCAAGGAAGAATATCAGATTATCATTGAACAGTAGACGGACTCTACTTAATTAGTGCTCTATTTAGTACCAAAAATTGACTATTGTGTGGTATTCTCATGGCCTTTGCGTTTTGTCTGTCTCTATTGATGTTTTTACAGGATTGGCATTGACATGGTATTAACAGAAGCGAGCTGGATTTCCAAGTGTGCAATTGCATGATTTAAAAATTGAACTCAAGTGAACAACCACGCTAGCAGGTTAAAAATGAACACAGGCTTTGAGAATTGTGCACGTTGCGGTTCTTTTGTATTCGTACAGTAGATAAAGCTCTTGCATGTGCCAACATAGACAACGGATTTATACTTTAAATTTAAATGATAAATAAAACTTTTAAAGCAGCGCTACAATTATATTTAAAAGATCATTTTATCATTTGTTGAAGCATCTCTTTCTTTTAGTTTTACTAATTTTTAGTTGGAACTAAGTGGTCATGTGCACCGGATATCAATCAGTTGTTAACTCACTCAATATTTCAAACACTATCATGTTCGGAGATAAGCACAATTGAGATACAACAAATACTTTTAGCTAATGCCACATGTAAACAAGACCATTATTGCCGACATTTCTTGTCTCCTAACAGATTGGCAGCATTGCCAGTCAAAACTTTAGGTACATCATTTGAATGATTGACGCACACACCAGTTATGTATCTTCACTTGGGCTGAGTAACAGTTCGGAGAATATGTGTACACAACAACATTAATATTTGGTGCAAATTCCAACAAAAGATAAGGAAACTGATGTTATCATCCTGTAATGGATGTGTTCAAAAGCTGGCCCGTCAAAATATTAAGCAAGTTTCGTTCGAAGACATCATAATCACATTAAAACTGGTGACATTGCACTTGTTCTATTCTCTGACTCACTTTGCGTAAGTCGTAGTCTTTGCAGAGGATAAAGTATCCTTAAATGACAGTTATAAACTTAATGACACCCCACATCTATCTTATTACGAGCTACTCACTTACACGAACCAACTAAAATCACAGTGTTGTTCTCGTGTTTACTCACTGCTCGCGAAGTTCTATCCGGACAGCAGATTATTATGTGAGCTAACGAACTACATTCTGCGTCTCGTTTGCCCCCTGTTCACTCAACTGCTTGACCCCAGTGTGTGCTCAATGTAGCTAGGTATATTTTTATTTGCTCATCAAGAATTCCATTTAGTCCACCGACAACACAAACACACTAACACTGTTCAAGCAGAGATGAAAAGTCGGCTGCCTAGACACCACGGAGGCAGTGTCATATTATGAGTAAAAAGCCAAACCAAAAACTGTACAAAGGACGAGATGACTGTAGGTATATACGGACACACAGAACTGTTATTGTAGCACAATCATCCAGACCTATGTCAGCTTAAAAAACAATCTGACAGTGATGTGAGTGCATGCATGTATTTTTCCAGTCTGACTAATCGGAACAGAATAATACATTCTTAAATGAAAATTAAACCCACTAAAAAATATATCTTGTTCTTGCTGGTTGCCACCGGTCCAGCCTACTTGAAAAAATTGTGTTATAAGAACAAGTGTCACATTTTTGTAGTCACTAATGGAGCCATCAAGAATGAAATAAAAGTGACTTTATTACCACTTGTCAATGCAAAAATTGTGTTTTGCTTCAAGCTAATCGAATTTTCTCTCTTGGAAAGAAACTTGTTGCTTTTTAATTTACGCAAAGCACACGGCAGCTACACTGTCACTTTACTGAACTTGCCTGCAATCAACATGCTATAGTTAGTTTCTGTTTTTTCCTCCTGTGTGCTTTTGTCTTCAACCCAAGCACCGATGTGTCTTCTTTCATACCAACACTGGCTTTCTGGGCTGCTGCTGCTCTGAAGACGTTTTGAGCAGATGAGAAAGCAAGATTTCAGTAAAATGTTCTCCTCATTCCTCGAATCTCCTTGTCGACTCGACCATTAGCAGATGAGATCTGAACCCACTCCAATATTTTAAATGTGAGATCACCCCCGTCCCATCTGAGAGTGTTTCTCTTTCTCACTTCTTTTTTTTTTCTCATCAAAGGTGCATCTCTCAAATCTCGTACTATTTTACGCTGGTCCTCTCTCGCGTATCTCACTGCCACTACAAGTCTGTTTGTACTCATGTACCTCACATCGATTCTAATAATATTCAGCAGTTTGCTTGAGAAACGCACATTCACATTTTTCTCTAGATATAATGCCTCTCAATCTCAATATAAAAAACACAAACGAAGGACACACACTCTTGTTTTTGAGGTGTATATCTAGCGTGGTTTTATCGATGAGTCTTTAGTATAAGTTTCTCCATCAGATGATGAGAACAAACATTGAAGTTATTGCGCCTACACAACTTGCTCATGAGCATTACACACAAAGTACATATGCATATATTCGAAATATATTTTTATTTTTACCATATTAAACCATGGCTTTCTTAAGTTCAATTTATGTGTACTAAATAAATATCAAAAGTACTCTGAGAGATCACACAGAGAGTGTGACACACTACAAGAGCAAACACAACCTTAGTTTTTTGCGTCGTTGCTCCTTTTTTCCTCCAAGTGCATGGTATGTAACCATAAAGGATAGTTGGATAACTAGTAAGATCCGATAAAGATTGGTATTTTTTTCTAACTGCTCACCTCTTCAAATCACTGCATGAGTGCATACTTGTAATGCAGTAAACTTGCATAGAGATAGTGGAAAAAATATATTGTGATGCAGAGTTTTATCAACGTTAGAAAGGCAGCAATCAGACGTGCCTTTGATTCTCTAATGCGTATTAACCAAATAATGCATGCGTTCATGCTTCTTTTGAAAAGATGCGATGCTCAAGTTCACGTTCATGATGCCGGCACTCAGAATCGGGAAAAGTATCATTTGCTGAAACAGGAAAAGAAGAGAGAGAGAGAGAGAGAGAGACGGCATGTGTGCATACCAATAAATTTCTCCTTGAGTTGTGAGAAGATTTTATAAGACTAAAATGAAATTAATGCATTTCTATCAACAAGTAAGCTTGGGATGTATTTAAAACCATGCTTAAAATCATAGTGACGTTTCGCATGCTTAAGTTTTTTTTCGTTTTCCCAGTTGTCAAATAAGGAGCCATTTAATTCAACTGCAGTTTAATGGTTTCTACTGCATTTTTTACGGCTAGGCTCCGTGTGCCAGCAATTTTTCGTCTCGTGCTTCTTCTCAAGGATCATATGTCAATTTGGATCCAAAGAATCGCTAATAAAATCTTATTTAGGAGGAATGTAAGGGAAATAAACGGCGCTAGGTTCTTTATAGTAGTACATTTTATTTATTTGGCCTCGGAAATATGGAATAATGACAGAGTAGGAGGGAGAATGGATACAGTGTTGCCATCCCAATTACGAGTAAGTTAAAAAATATCAAAACGCCATATGCCAGTACATAGTCGTAGCTTTAGCCAGTAGTTGCATCAGAGAAAGCGATGTGATATCTCAGGACATTAAATTATCTGCATGATGCTGAGAATGAAAGTTACTGCTAGTCGACGGATACGTTTTGTATCTGAGTCAGACTTGACTGT
>VICI01001914.1:0-19201 GCA_019593645.1 Akabosia matsudoensis | reverse complement strand
ACTATAGGACTATAATATAGAGATATCTCTATATAGTCCTAATGTGTGACAAATATTGTTGTTGCCCAACATTTTCAGGTGAATTCTAGCTTTTTAGCTTGCTAATCTCTAAATTAAACCCCTCTCAACCTGTTTAATTTGACTAATTGATTGCAGCGGATCTTTTGTTTAACACTCGGTTAACAGGACAGTACACAATTTAACAGTTTCTCTCATAGGTTTCCTCACTTAAGTCCAAAATAAATATTCCCAAAAACGAAATTGCTACTCAAGTGTCAAAATTCCATTTAGCTTTGTGAGTATGTAATTAATTTGTGGAAGTGCATATTTAGACCGATGAGTTAACAAGTTTTGTAAACACTTCTCTTGCCCCTGCAAATTTTTAAGTGTAACGCAAATAATATCGAAAATACTTTTACTCCATATTCCTGAACAAGGCAAAACATGCTCGTGTTTAATTGAACACATAAACAAGACTAATATGTGATTCATTTAATGAATGTGTGCTAGTTTGTTTTTCACACATAGCCAAAAAGATCGATAATGGTTTGTTGTATAAAACCATGCTACCCAGGCCTTGAGCATTCCAAGTCTGAAAATTTTGAAGGAATTTACTACTTTTGCTTTTTATATATTTAGGTGTCCGCTTAATTGCAGCTATCATCTACATATTCGATTGACATCTTTATTTTGCGTCTCTCTTGGCTGAGTACTGCAGTAGCTTGCTGATTGATCTTTCATCGGCCTTGCAGTTGTTATGATTTGGTCTAAACTGATAATAACACCCACTCATTTTACGACAAAAATGACACGTCGTTTTGATGTGAACTAACTTGTTCTTACAATTTTTTTAGCTATGTACTACCAAATCAAGTTCAACTGGGCAGAACAATATCAGCAATCGTTTTTATTACGTTTATACCCTCACTGTTTCTAGATTGGTGACAATCAAAACATTTAATTTAAAATCAAAATTGTTGAACTATCTTGAGAAAACTACCAATTAAACCCATTTTCGTATTCTCCTAGAGCCAATTAATGTAAACACGTTGAGTGAATGGTTTGATCAATTTATTTTTATGATATGATGTGTTACACAATCTACTAACACAAGCTTTTCGTGGCCAGCCCACGTGGCAAATGTAAAATTGCAAAAACCGAACCTTTTCAACCGAAGAATGATGTGCGAATTGTATCCTGCTGAATTTACTGTGTACAGTACAAAAAAAATTGTGTTCAAGTTCAAGTTAACGACTTTCAATGGGCATAAGGAAAGGAAGACTTTAAGACAGACAGCCAAGGATGCCACATTTCAACCGAAAACGGAATAAATGACAGCTTTAGCATGTACTACAAAAGCTATCCGCCGACGTATTGGCAGATTTGAACGTGCGATGACGTGCGTATCTTTTCATAGGATTTCTCGACAATTTATGGATTTCGATTTAATAACCTTGCATTCCAGTGTTGCTATTAATAAACGTACATTCTAATACGTTATATTCAAAATTATTATGACACTTAGTAAGTTTTTTTGCGGCCTACATTTTCTTTTTATGATAGTTCGAACGAGCTGTGACTTGGCAGGGTAATCTCAATGAATTTACGCGGTCAACTCAGAGTCCGATACGACATCTTTCGCTGCCCGTAGCGTAGAATGGGTAACTTTGTCTCTGTTATATTGGTATTCGTTATTTCTTTACTTTAGCCACGTTCTTTTGAAATCCTTAGGTTGTTGAAGAAGTTATGAGCTGTAATATGTATTGTTTTTGCGTGCGCATTTGATTAAAAGTTTCTTATTACATTTGAAAAGCCTAATATTTGATGTCCATGAAGGAACATGTAGCTAAACATGAATATCACTGTTATCAGTCTGGGATTTTAGCCGTAGTTTTACAAAGGAATATAAAGAAAATGAACCGTTCTGTACCTTTGCTGTAAAGAACATTTTTACAATAATCTTAAAAATGGTTTTTCGCAGGATTTCATAGTCATGACATGAGAAAAGCAGAACTCACCCAGGTATGTACAAAGAGCACAATTGGAAGTGCATTCCTTTTATTAAATCTCATTTGTCAGAGATGAAAGGATGTTACAGCAAGCTATAACAATAATGATAACATTAAGCATTAAAATCTTGTTGAAAACGTATGTTTAGATTCGTAACATATCAGCGTTTATAGTTTAATGAAAAATATGTGCAGTGCACACAAACAAAAATCTCATCGCGTATCTCAAGCAGAGATTTTGAAAGCTTCGTTCGCGATTGCTCTAAGCTAGCCAAATCAAATCAAGCTTGGTAAAAAGTATGGAATTCAAATCGCCATCGACTTCTACTAAACTACTCGTATCTGCATACACAGTGCTTTTATGATTCCCAATGGACACATTTCCCGCAAACCCTTTAGCTTTTATTCGACAAGATATATATTTACACTATATGTAATTCAACTGATTGAAAAGTTTACACACTCAATCAATATTCCTTAGCATTGACAGTTCAGCCTTATTTACTTCGCAATTACGTTGTTGAAAATCACATATTCTTCCTGTATCAATCATGTACTCCCACACAACACCAAGTGTATTTAACGAAAATTTTCCTAAAGAGCAACTGAACTAATATTTATCCACTGCAAAAACGAAGTATTTCCTCAAGTCGTCTTCAATCGTAGACTTCATTGTATCCCATCAGAGGTCCGGTGAAAGGAATACAGCTCCTGGAATGCTCTTTGCTGCACAAAGGAAACTTTATAGCATTGGTACATTTTGTGCGTGGAAGGATTAACTTGCCAGATAATTATGAATCCTCTGCCGCCACATGCAACATGCATCACAGTAGAAATAAAATATTAATTGAAAAATGCCTCTGAATAGTGGCCCCAAAAGAAAAATGAACCTAAAAATAAAACGAAAAAGAAAATCTAAAGAAAACGCTTAATGCATTTTTTTACTTTGCACAAGGACGAAAAAGAAGATTTCTCTCAAGAAGTTTTTTTTTTCTTAAAGCCTAAAAGCTTATTATTCATGTCATATATGAGAAGAACCTTTTATCTTTGATATTTTCATTTTAGCCATATTCCACAAAGATATTTTGTTGAAAAAAACAGGCATGATTTGTTGAAAAAGATGAATGAAAAAATCTTCTAGACTTATGTTCTGAAGCTAGGAAGGAGTGCTTGAAAGATACAACTTTGCTATTTTTCTCTCTTGTAATTTTTGTCTAAAATATCTTGGCTTTTGAGTTCTTGGGATCATCCATGTTTCCGAAAACATGTCCTTTCGCCTGCTGTTATGAATGACAGGCCGTCGAAAGACTGTTTAAATTCAAGGTTTGTCTTGTACCCAGCAGTGTTTAGCCGTTGTAAAGTTAAGAAAACAGGGTAGAACATAAAAATCTCGGATTCATTTTAAAACCCGCTGTCGAGATGGCGAGTCTTTCAAGTGGCTTGTGTGAAAGTAGCAGATACGATACAAGAGTGTACATTTCACTTTTGAGCCATCAATTACGTATTACAGAGATCAAGGCCTTTTTTATGACCACACAGGCGACGGCAAAAGTCATTTGTGGAAACGTCCGCTTTGCGCCGGAACCAAAGTCATGAGCAATTTGAGTTCTTATATGAGCTAAGTTCAGCTATAATTGGAGTGGGCTTTAATCCCCTGAAAGTTGTAACTAGCGTAGTAAACTCTTTTTTTCTTGTTTCACTACTAAAATTAAGAATTTAATGAATTTAATGAGGGTATAACACAGTCATTTCGCACGTATTTCCTTTTACGCCATACTTAAATGTATTAATGCATAAATGCATTAACTTGTGAACTCCTTGCGGTATTACTGAATAGAAACTTTGGATGAAACGATTTTGTGAATACTAAGATATCCTTCGTCTATATTCACAAAAAACACGTTCTACAGTAAAAATGGCTGGGTGGGTGGATTAGTGTGGAAACCTATTAGGCATTTCAATCTTCAAACATACCACGTTGTAATGGGCTAACGATAACAAATTAGGTCGATCCAGTTAAAACTGGAATGAAGTAATCGATACGATCGGAAGAGTGTCGCGCATGACGGTATAGGCATTATTACTTAAACCATGTAAAAATCATTTATATAGCTACGTGTTCTTTTTTTTTGCAGTTCGCACAATATGTCGTACCCCAATCTGATAGCGAATGCATTCTTTTCACGCGTGGAAAACATGTTTCTCTTGAGAATTTGCTTGTACTATGTACAGTCTTTATGCACAGATCTGTTCTTTCTTACTGCAAATGTTAATTTATCCAGAAGAAAGAGAATGTAAGCCATTAGAGGAGTCATTTGAGCCGACTGTTTTACCGCTACTGCGAAATTCGACTGAAAAAAGAAGTGCAGCAGTTGGCAGTTGTATTAGTCACATTCTGTTTGACCAGCCCTAATAACTAGACGAAACCTTCAACCAAACGAGACTTGGGTTAGATACTAATTGCACTGCCATTCTTTACATCTGCCTCGGTGACAAAATCGAAGGCTCAGAGAAAGTGTGCGGCAGACTGACGCATACGTGAAACACTGTTTCAAGTTGTGTGTGTCAAGTGGAGTGCTCTCCGGTGACAGAGAATATCTGCGACGCCCACGAGCTGACGTTTGTTTCAATTACCGAGCTATCCTGCCTAGAAAAATTGCCAAAGAAGACATTGTTTGTGGTCCTTACCATGTTCGTGCTGCCTACTCAAGTGGAGATGGAGGTAGTTCCTGTGACTCGTTTTTGCTGTTTTTAATAAAACTTCGTTGGCGACATTATTGTTGGAAACCAGTTTTTGAGCCATAAACATCAACCGCAGTTTTGATTTCAAGACGATTGCGGTTAGAATCCATGCATGTATGTTCATGAGTTGTTACGCACTGCAGTTCTCCGCATATGCCACGTTGCGATAATGATGCTACGAATCTCGCCGTGTCACACTAATAAATGTTATACCGGCTAGGGTTATGATGATGGAACTAAGTCGTAAAAAGATGGAAAGATGGAAAAACTATTTCCTTTCTTGGAATTTTCTACGTATTTTAATTGCATTTTGTTATTCTTTATCATTTCATTCGTGAGATTTTGCAATAAAATGAGTACAGAATGATTGATCATTTCTATACTCAACCTAAGCAAAACCGAAAATGCACAATTCTCATGCATTTGTTTTGGACATGGCTGTTACGTTTTTACTGATACGCCTGGCTCTCTTGCGATTTAGACTAAGTAGGTGCAAGCGTCTTGCTGATAATGTGTGCGTCTGCCAATTTAAAACGTTTATCCCACCCAGATCAGATGATGCTGATGGTTGGGTAGCACATTGAAGATTAAATATAATGGGGATTAGATACTGATTAGATTAAATGTTTATTCTGACGAAACGTCAGACCCTGCCTGAAGTAGAAATAACCATGAAGAAAGGTAGGTAGGTACATCATTATTGCCGTGGTCGATCACTGTCTTTCGCTGGTCTCTTTTCACCATAAAAAGATGTATAAACGAAGATCAGATGTTCTTGAAACGAACTAAACGATGGAGAAATAGGATTAAAGTGAACTACACGCGAGGGTAAGTCTTACAAAATGGAATACGTTTCCAGAAAATGATATACCGTGTAACACGAGTTGCTTTTAAGAACAACTTAGGTAACTTTCTGTAGCGCCATAAAGTTAATAGTTTCACTGCCTGCACAAGTACATAAATCATGAAACTAGAGGAGAAAACTTTAAAACTTCAGAAAATATACCTTTGTTTGCTATCCTACATGCTTAATTACCGATGTCGAGGAACAATTATGTGCAATAACCCCGCGATGGGGGTTTTTATATCAACACGACTTTTTGCGGTGGTTCCCCGGTTGGGGAAATTTGCGAAACTGTTCATTCCTTCAGCAATCTTATCGTCTGTACACGCTAATGGTATGCATCGTCGTGATATGTAAAAGTTGTCCTTTCGAGTGCATTAGGCTTACAGCTTTCTTTATGAGCTCTTGGGAAAAAAGATTTCTTTCCCGTTCTAAGATTGACATTTGTTCCCATAAATTTACCTATCCGCATAAATAAAGAGAGTCATCGGGAATAAGCTCTCGGAATAGAGAAACACTCTTCTTTACTTTAATTACGAAAATGTAGAGTAGAACGAACAAGGGCAACTGAGGAAAAAATAGGAAGAATCTTTACGAATATTCATCATTGTGTCATTAATCCTCTGGGGTTATGTAGCGGTAATGCATACTGTCGCACACAACCTAAAGACTTTCTACGAGTATTTATTGTCATTTGATGTGAAAAGAAAACCTTTCGGTGAGTGTACCAGCACCAAAACTCATCGTATGTTTTCTATGATTATGCATATGCAAGCATGCAAGTATGTATATAAGCAATATCGCACTTATAAACTCTTAAATAGGTGTTGTAATATAATCAAACTTTACCTCTTATCGAGTAAGTTTTGAAGATATGCCATGCAATATAGCTGCTATATATTTATTTTTTTGTCTCAACAACGTTATAAGTTGTAACAGAGTCTCCGGATATTAAATCACTACATTACACCTACTACCTACATAAATTGAGACATACACGTAGATGCATGTACCTAGTCTGCATCTACAGCATTTGCTTGCTGCTGCTGAACTTGACATAGGATTCCTATTCCTGCCTGGATTTATGAACCCCGAAAGACTGACAAAAGTTTTAATCCTGAAAGTGATCTCCTCAGGTTAAAGCTAACTTTTACTTTCCATGTTTGCGTAAGCAAACATAGTCTTAATTGCCAGAATGTGGTGAAAGTACACATCAAGGTTGGACAAACAATATACAGAGCAGCTTCATTTCGGAAGAGGTCCACTTTTCCTTCTTTGCAACGAGTTTTACATTATGACATGACGTGATGTATTTTCCTTTTCAGATGTAAGAACACTTCCTCACTAGCGCTTTTGGAATAGGAAACCTTCGAGTCTACCATACGTTCGATTGATAGATGACAAATATTTCGCAAAGATTTGCAATAAAAAAATGACGGTAATATAGCGCACAACAATCCATCATCTCCTCGTATCTAATCCTTGAGCGATAAAGTGCACGTGCATTGATGAAACACGGAATCCATGTACTTTCATCGCAGTAAAAAGCTATACCTCGAAACAAAGGTTACGAAATGCAATAAAGTCCTTCATTCACAACACCCAACCAAACTAGGTATGCAGTTTTCTTGCAGGTAGAGGAAATAGACTTTATGTAAGACATTCCATGATCAATCATCCCTGCTATCAGTTGTTTTTGTTCTATAGAGAAGTTTTTGTGCCAAGGAGTAAAATCCAATGACACACCTGCGCGAAAATAATTCTGATTTTGATATATTGTGCTAAAACAACAGATCATGATGATACCAGGGGTAGTTTCTAATCGTATGCCATGTCATTTCTTCGCATGATCATGTAATGGACGCGTGATAATAATGCGACATGTTATGAAAATATTATCCAAGGCCATGATTATGATATGACTTCGAGAATGAAACCACACTAAAGGGAAAGGACCGGACTGAAATATCGTTTTAAGGCTGAAGTCCACAAAATGTCGTGAGGATCCCTTTTACCATATGTTGCGGTAAAATCTGCTCCAAATGGAACTAGTTTCTCAAGACTGAGCACTGAGAATATAACCCGTGACATTTGTGGGTTGACGAGGGAAGGAAAGTAGCATTATGCTCACATGGATGCTACACACACATTCTTGAAAGTTGAGAGGTGTTCAAAATATTTCTCAAGTTACACTCTATTGTGTGTTTATAGCAGGTTTGATATTTATTTTGTACTGGATCTGACGACAGAGAAAGCAAGACATGCTAAATTATATCCCACATTTGTTTCCTTTTCTTACCAAATTTGTCTGCTTTACAAATTTCACCGCTTGTACTCCTCAAATCTTTTGGATTAAAATTTATAAATATGTTTTGGTTATGTGGAGCAGCTAAAAATGTGGGACGAGTTGATACAACAGCAAAGAAAACTTGAATAAGCTCCTTATTTGGTCATTATTTACTTGGCTGAAAAGGATTAGTAATACATCACAACAAAGAAGAGTTATGCCCTAAACTTGGGCAAACATCGGACGCAGGAAAACAAACTGCAAGTGCCGCAAAGTTTACTACTTTGGTGAAGTGGAATTACTGCCAATGCTTGAGATAAGCGTCACAATTTAGGTATCCGATGTTGACAACCCACGACTATTACAAATGTACCTACGAGGATCAGTTCAGATTTCACAAATAAACGGCCGCATGTAATATCTCAACATTTTTTATTTTGAAACTGTATCTCTTCACAAGGACATCCTTAATGTTTTCCCCTCAAATCCTATCAGTTATATTTCAAAACATAGAAAATTGTTTAGCTTGTTGACTAACTCTCAACATTTCCTAAAATATGTCTTTTGTACAAGGACATTTCTTCCTGACATTGATGCAAAAGTTCAAGAATGAATTTTATAGTTGTTTTTTCTTCAGTGTCAACTTGCATATTACATAAAAATAGTACCAACAATATTGACAAAGTTTCTCAATAAAAACTAGCGGAAATCGGATTTTATGTGGAACATCAAAAAACCAACATCGTGGAAGCAAAAAAATTATATTCCCTATAGCATGAAAATAAACTGACTTTTTTTCCAGAAACGTAACAAGAGAAATACATTAACTGTTAAAACCTATATTATTACTGTTTGAATCTGAGGCCCAGACGAATCTCATTGACTCAAACATGTACAGAAAAAGACACTTAACATTTAATAAGTTCCAAATTTGGACGTGGAGAGAAAGCGGTTATATTTAGGTCCATCCATTTAGAATATACGTCATTATTTTAATATCATTTGGAAGCTTCGTTTTGCAACAACTTTCACCAACGTCCTTTCAACTCCCCAAAGGTGTTTTGTCATTCTTTATAAGAGTCGCTGAGTGCGGTGTATTTTCTCCATTGACAAATATGACCTGTCATAATAGCCACATGAATTGCACAAGTGTAGGATTCCCGTTAAAAATGAAATATGATCAGTTCTCACCCTCCCATAGTGTCAGCCAAGAGCAATCTTTCTGCTATCTTTCTTCGCAAGGACAATTTGAAGATGTTTGAAAAACAGTTGTAACGTTGATCTTTTGAGGGGGAGACGCTAAGTCATGGTGTGCACTGCACAAACTCGTCGTTCACATGAGTTAAAATAATTGCGGCAGTGAATCATTAATAACAAGGATCATCTGTGGAGAGTAACGATGCGTGTGACAAAATGTGACATTTTACGCTTACTAGTTTTCACGGCAGTCAAGACTTCGTGAAGATTTTTCAAGAGCCGGTGAGCGAGTCACATATATCGGCATCCGAAAAAAGTTTTTTTTTCATATCACGCTCATGCATGTCGACGAAAACTTTTTTCCAAGATCCCCGAAGCTAAGAATCTTCACCTAAGATTTTCAATAAGTGACAACTTCTTGCATAACGTCTCTGCGGTCGGTTGAACCTTCAGTCTTTGAATGATAATAATTGTACTCGCTTGAGTAAAGGAGTCCTTTGTCTTTCAAAACTTCAAATTATGGGGAAAGTTAAAAGTGGCAAGCGAACAATAGAAAACATGAGAATGTCTTGGTAAACCAATTTTTGATTTTCCTCGTTAACGGGTGTTTGTTAGTGCCAAAGAGAATGCTTTCTCCAACCACTAGAACCAGCCAATAGTTATTTCGTAAAATGTACACGAAGATGATTTTGTGCCTCTTCAATTCAGGCAAAATATCAAAGATAACCGCAGATGGAGAAACAAGAGAAACAAACATTCGCTCTGGATTGAGCAGGATTTTTAATAGAGGCAACGGTAGTTCTATATTCTTCAAATAAAACACACCAGGGACATACACAACGAAAAAAAATAACCTGGGAATAATATCCACACAAAATCCTCCATTAATGGAGAATATAAAAACTATTTAAAAATTTTAGCGATAAATGGTCTCAGTAAGGGAAGTATTTTTTTCCAAAAGTTTTATGAACAGGCACAGTTTATACTGTGAAAGCGCAAGAAAACTTTTTTTGTGTATTGCGATGTTAACACTATATAGTCTCTCTCAAGAGAAAATGTGCTACACTATCCTTCATTGACTCGATGAAATGAGCTCTTACGCTTTTGTCAAAGTTAATTTTCAACAAACTGTTTCCGTGTTAGTGTGAAGTTAAGTCTTTTATCGCCTTGCGCTTGACTAAACAAGGACACAGCTCTTTTATATATTATCCCAGTCCTTCAGCTCTTTTACTGCTGAATGCTACTGTGTATCAAAATAAAAGCTCTTAAACTTGATTTCAAACATCAAAATACTTTTGCCACGTAGAAAAGCTGGTGAAGTGCTTGCAAGTGTTGATGAGGGAGAAAAAAATCATCAAGGCCAATAGGGGTTGTATATAACCGAGCGGAAGTCACGGGGCTATTACCATCAAGTAGAATTTGGCTTATCTAAAAGGCACAATGTTGACTGGCGACACAACTATATAATATTAGAAGATCACAGGATGGATTGATAAGTTATATCAACAGTTTTCTCAATGAAGTATATAGGTTAACTTTTCTTGGAGACGAGACAGGCCGCAGTTGTTATCCCAGAAATCAAAATTTTGTGTGTTTGTTTGGGCCTATCAAGTATATTATCTATCATAAGTTCACAGAGAATGTACGAATACTAAGGAATGTTATATACGATTGCAATACGATTTTATATCTTTTTAACATGGTCGATAGCACAATCAAAGTTTATAGCAGTTTTCGTTGGTATGAAACACGTCCACTGAACATTTTGGTTTCTTGTCTCTCTTCCCTTAAAAACTTTGTTTCACGAAACAACTGACAACTGCTAAACTGCGTAGCCTTATCATTTCCCATTTATCACCGAACTTGGGATCTGTAGAAGGAAAACAAAATCTGATGTTGCAAAACTTTTCAAGGTTACTCCCATTCGGATAGGGCTGTCAACATGGCAAACGTGAAGATATGTACCACATGATGCAACGGATTCAAACAAACCAGAAGTGTGCAAATATTAATCTACGAGAGGAATCAAAATTTAAGACACATTTTTCACATAGACGTGTCCCAGTCCCAAACAAACTTCACTCTAAATACAAATATTGTTAAGACTCAAAAGGAACGTGATTCGCATACATGTACACTGTTTACCCATGAAACTGCTTTTGATATTGCTCCCCCCAACGCAAACGCTTTCAGATGATGACGATAACTTGCACCACTTCTCATGTCTCAGATTATAGGACATTTTGTTAGCCTTTTATTTGACTGTTTATGAAAAGAAAACTGTCAACTTTTCCATCACTTCAAAGGAAAAAACCTCTTGTGCATTTGGCAGTATAGACCTTTTATTTCCGTTCCTTTTCGAAAGGGTGCAATTTAATGAAATGAATATAGAAAAAGAATGTTTGTGTGGGAAACCCTTATGCCATTTTGAAGATAACTAAAAGTGGCCATATTAGAAGTTAGAGCGTATTTTGATCGCACATAAAAGGCATATAGAATCATACAGACGCATTAAGTACGGAATTTTCATGATGCAGCAGTAAGTAAAATGTCTAAAAACTTATTTGTGCGTCTGCTTAACTGATAAATACGATATCTTCTAGTGACCAGATTGAGATTTGGGTCAGCTTTCCGGGATAAAATACGTCTATAGCCTATAGGTATTGTTCGTGTATTCGGACATCACAAACGGGATTTGTTTCAAGAGAGAAATCTCATTTTCACGCAGCCATGAATTGCTTGGGTGTTCTGAAGCGATGAAAGTATCTCCAATTTTTTTTCCGTATCTATAGGCTGTAATATGCATTTGCATTTCATTGCAATATTCATCCAGGTGTGAGGAGTAGCCTTTTTTCTGCACTATTCAATACTTTATTCATCACATGCTGGGCCTGGTAGTATGCCTGTGAAAGCATTCGAGAGAAAAAAATGCTCCCTTAATGTCTCGATCTATCGAGATTGAAGGAAAATTTTGTTCAAAATCTTAACATCACTAAAGACTAGAGACATTTTGGTATATTCGCCCTTTTTCATGTTTCAACAAAAGAATCTCATCATACTTCACCGGTCGATGGAGGGATAAATAATGCAAAGTACCAAAGGAACGATAAGAGCTTTGAATTCGTTCCCGTGAGAGATTCTACTGAGCCTTATCCTCTAAGATTAAAATGGAGAAGGAAAGTGAGCCATCACTCCAAAAATATTCCGTTCCATGATTTCGCAACGGGAATCGGCTATCGCGATCAGGTTTGAAGTACTATCACGAACCCAGATTGGGTCTAAAGCAAAGGTCGTATGTTTATTAAATTGTGCTGTCAGTAACATCGAGTTTGATTGTTCCCCCAAAATATATAATCTGTTTACAACAGAGTGTGGCGAACCACTTGTTCACATGCATGCAAATACTCAATTTATTTGCTTTGTCCACACATTTACTTCTGCACACAGTCTGTCTACAAAATGGGGGAAAAGAAAAAGAATCAAATATTGCGAAAGTAAATTACTTTCTCTTGTGCGGAGAAAACTGGCTAAAGCCCTAAACGTGTTTGATGTGGTCGTCGATTTGGAGTCTGATGAAAATTTAATAATAAAGACGGATTTCGGGACAGTTCTGTTACATATCGAATCTGTGAACGAACACTGATGTCAATATTGCGAAGACTTTTGTTTTCCATGGGTGTGCACGATTGTCACAACACAGGTTGATTTAAGTTTCTAGTTTACTTTCACCTGAGGCAGGAAAGGGAAGTTAGCCCATCATAAGCCTGTTGCCCGCTTGAGAGAGATTTCATTGGATGTGATGTCCGGATGAAGATAGATTGCATTTAGTGACACGAAGTATATTTTTAAAATCTAGCGTGAAGCTAGATCATTTGTGTAACAATCACATATAAAACAGGACACTATTATAACGCTCGGCGTTAGTCATAAAATACTATATTTATGATACGAATGCGTAACAACTCTACATGCTCTAATGGATATAAACAAATGAAAATTTTGAAGCTTGTGAAAAGATGAATGGACCCACTGGCCTAAATAAAGTACTCACATTCAATAGTCTACAGTACACACATACAAGTATGTAAGAGAAAGTTTTTGTGAAAGATTAGCCGAAAGAATGGACGAAGCCTCTGCTTATCTCCAACCATCATAACACGAGTAATTGATGATGAGAGTCGCGTAATAACAGTAAACGCAACATCACGTTTATAGGCGACCTAAATTTTTCATTAATCTGGGATAGAAGTAGTTATTAAATTTAAGTGTGAAACTTGTGTGTAATAATACAATAGTTCTAGCAAGATGTACAGCAGTGTTCTATAGGCATGATAGTATCGCCTGTCGAACATCTTACGAATATACATATAATGTATGAAACATGTTTATGGAATCGGTCTAGATAAGCGTGAGATCGTTTTTTTAAATTGGATATTTTTTATGATACAAAATACCTAGTTACTTATACAGCTCTTCATACAAAAAGTTTACTACAAGCACCTCTATATACTATGAAATGGCATAGTGAAAGTTCTGATGTTCACTTATTTTTCGTCTCAAGTGAAGGTCTTTCCAAAAAACGAGCTCGTAAAGAGGGGATTCGATGGTCAGTCGCGATTAACTCCATGAAACCGGTTCAAAAACCAATGCCAATTATTATTGAAATTCAAATGGTTTCCACTACAAATCAGCAAATAAACAAGGCCAATATGTGCTCTCTGCTCTTATTGTGGAGCGACTATTGAGTTAGAGCTCTATGCTATTTTTTTAAACCTGCTTTTCTTTCTTTGATATCATACAGCTATGTGTGTGCGCTTCAATAATTTTATCAAGGGCTCCTCGATGCAAATGAAAAACAATTTTGTTTTGTTTCTTGTTTCAGAAAGCGTATAGCCAATATTCCCACCTGACCGAAAACAAAGTTCACTGTATTCTGAGAGAATAGGGCTCCAACCATATTCTTGACAAAGGTTAGTGACACCCAGTTCCCATGATTTATTTCAAAAAATAAATACCAACTTGTTTTACTAGCTTGCTTTGCTCGAACAAAGGAAAATAGTCATTATAACTTGAATACTTTTAACAAACAATCCATGTTTTTTAAACGCTAATTAGCTCTTCGAGGATTATTTTTGCATGGACCAATGAAAAACCGTGTTTGCCGTAAACATCATTAGAAAAGCTGCGTTGTAGCAGCAGTACATTGCCATCCATGAATTTTTTATGCGTTGATATTGAAGTGATTAAACATGGGAAAGTTTTGATAAAGGCCTTTAACAGTTTGAATTTAACCCTTAAGTGAAAGTACAGAAATAGAAAACGTGATTGAACTCTCTTTCCCAATACGATTTTATTTTTCAAATTGAGAGCGTACGTGTTGACGATGGGTTGTTAGTTGTTGGCTTGGTCCGGGTTAACTACTATCAACATTTCCAGTTATGAATGATTGAGTAACGAAAAAGATAACTATGCAAACGACATTAACATTGGCCCCTTAGGTACATGAGGTGAGGTACATTGATAGGTGAGCGAATCAGTTTGTTAGGGGCAAAGTCAAAATGTTGGACGAAGTTATTCAGGAGCATTTCACGCTGTGTGGTTACAGATGAAATCAGAGGCATGAACATGTTTTTAATGTTAACAAAGACGCAAAGAACTTTGCTCTCTTGCCTGAGTGATGTCAAGAACATCGGTGAAAGTTCATGTATAAGTTAACTATTAAAAATAATAAATAAAATGGTAATGATAGAGAAAAAATTAGTTTGGTGAAGGATCATCCTGCAAAAATAGATTGGTATACGAAAGTGAGAAAGCTGTCGGATATAGTGCAGAAAATAAATAGTTGAAAGTTGCTGCTATATACGAATCCTTCCTCATTGCCGGATCATCTTTCTTTTAGAAAACTTTCCACTCGCAAGTGATCCACGTGAAAGTAAATGAAGCATACGATATTTCATCACAACTTTCTTAAAACTACTCCCTGCTGCAAGCACCTTTCACTTTCAAATTAACTTTGACTTTTATTTTAGTTGATATCACTAGCGAGAGGAAACTGAAGCCTCTCGCACAAAAAAAGCCATAAAAATATAACAACTATAAATACAAGTTTTGATGGCCAAGGCCAACTAGATGAAAAAATTCTGTTATAATAACGAATACTTAGAAATTATTTAAATTTGAAACCAAGCAGTTCATGTTTTGAAAACAATTCCTTCATTTATTTTGAGAATGTAGAGATTGGTATTGGTATGAAACCTTTTGTAGCTAAAAAGTACCTGCCAATGGAAACTGGAACGGGCTACACTCATGGAAAGTTAACATCAGCCTACAGCCTAGGAGTACTTTACCACACACACGTATGTACAGATTCTATGATGACTAGAACCGACAGATTCCTGAATCTAAAAATGCAGAATCGACAGATCTCTGCTGCAGCAGCAAAAAAAATACATTAAAAACTAGCAGTTTTCTGCTTGCTGCGTGCCTGTGTGATGGCACCTTAAGGCTGTACTTGTTGAACACCTGTAAAATATTAAAACGTACATATTTAAAGCAGTAGTCATAATATGACAGTGAAAACGTTCTAGAAAACATGATCAAGATGAACTAAAGTTGACCTTTGACCAATTATCTTATTATTCTAGCTTGAAGGTTTTTTGCTACCAGTTGTCATTCAGATTAATTCAATGGTGATTACTAGATATTTCTAAATAATAAATTCCTTGGAAAGTTTCCGTTCATATCTGAAAGCTTTTTATAATCAATTACAAAGAACTTGTCACGGCTCATTAAATGGTAATTAAGAATTTTCAAAGCTCAATCAATCACAAAAAATAAAAATGCGCATGGAAAATGTATTTTACATCGCCTGTTTCAGAGTGAAACCTGCTATATCAAAGCTTTGGGTATTTAATTGAAACCGTTGGGTGGGTGGAGGCTCACATTTACCAAAAAATATGAGTTCTGGAATAAAAAGATTTGTGCGAAACACTCCTGGACCTTCCTCCTTTCCTTACTCCAATTTTAAAACAAAGTATTTTACAAATCCTCTTCATTTTGTCGACCTTTTAGAGACCAAAATTTTGGGATTTCTTTTGCATTAGTACAAAAAATTCGGCAAATTTCGCATAAGTCCTTTGAGCAAAACACAACTGCTACAGAATATTTTTAAAAATGACACGATTGCGTCCTCAAAATGAGTGTCTCACATATCTCAAGTTTTTCATTGTCAAGAAGCTCGAGCGTTCGGCCTTGGTTCGATAATGACTGAGTGAATCCTGAAATAAGAGACAATTTCGCACAAAGTTTGCTTTCGAGATACTTACATGCCAGAGAATGAAAACAAAAACGTTGGTGAGTAAAAGAGAAAATTAATCATAGCTGGCTTAGTTAAAGTATCAACAATAACTGCGCAAGGCTTAAAATATTGCTCATGACATGTACTCGAGGGACAGAAGGAAAAGCTTTAGAGAGCAGGAAACACTTTCTCGCAACTTCCTTTTTGCCTCTTTTGCGGATGCATTTCGTGAAAAGTTCACTCGTAAATACTTCATCCTCTACGAAAGAGCCCCGGTTTGACCTAGAGACGAAGACACTTCTACTGTTTTTATATGACAATAAATTTGTAATTCATGGTTCTGACAAGAAACTAGGATGTAGCTTTTTCAATGACGAAATGTAACGGAAAGTAGTTGGGCTAAGGGATAAAAGGGAAGTCACATTGTGTAATTATTTTTAGCGAAGACATGGAGAATCGTTTGCACCTACCCTAACCAATTTTCCATTGACATAAAGGCTGTATCATCCAGATATAAAAGCTTGGCTATGTAGTATGTATAGCTTTCACTGTATCAAGTACCTGAACCGATTTCGATGCAGCCTTTTTTAGCTCTGATCTGATCATAAACGGAAGTAGGCCTATTGGATAGTTCCTATTAAATAGATTCTCTGGTTGTGTCGGTCTTGTCAGGATTTGATTGTCGTGAACGGGTAGACAGCATAACAATAGAAAAACATCTTGGCATTTTCATGGTGTTTTCACGTTTCACCACTCGGCTCAACCTTTCATCCGATGTTACAATGTTACAAGGAAATCTGATACATTGTGGGTGTGAGACAAAACGATTTCACGTTTGATGAACTAATGCACATTCAGACCGACTAGTGTCATTGACTGTTTGCTAAACTTAGGTATTTCCATTTCGCTCGGTGAAAGCCCTCCGTATAGTCTTTATCCTGGGCGAAATTACACTTCAGCAATAACTACAAAAGAATAGTAGTATGTATAGCATGTAAGAAAAAATATCGGGTTCATAGAATATGCCGTATTGGATCTGCTCTTCATATAAAACCAGAACTCGTTTCGTTTAGTGATCAAATGAAATTATTTGTCGAATTCAGGGAGACGAATACAAGTTTTCAGCTTCCCAAGCAGTTTTCTTTCAATCTTGTTCAAAATTGGGATTTATTACGAGGTTGTCTACTCTAAAGCTCACAATTTTAGTATATATATCCCCTGCACAGATGATTATCTAGCCATTTTTCTTTTTAATTAATATGAAAAGTTTGATTTAATGGAAAAGTGCGAAATAAAAGTTCCGAATTTGAAGAGACAAACCGTTTCCTGGCTTTTGAACGTACTGCCATAGTCTGAGTCTGAATCAACTTTACAGACCAGAGACAACAATGCCTCAACAACTCCTACGCTATCTCACCTCACTTTACAATTTCCTGTTCTAAGTATTAAATTACAAAATATTAGTTTCCTAATCAAGTTGAAAAGCTCGCTTTCATGCAAATACCCTCGTTCGAAAGAATCAATACATGGAAGGAAGGATATATTTTTAATGTCGACACTTCATCCGCAGGAACATATTGTTTACCATGTCACATCCATGAGGCAATAATAAATAAAGTGCGTAAAAGACAATACATGTGTTCAAATAATAGCGAACTTTACTAAAAGCTTAAAAGGTAAACTTGATAAATGCCATGTCCGAGCAGATCCCCTCCACGGGGAAGAATTTTGACATTTACAAAGTCATCCAAAAATACTCCAAGTCTATATGTTTTTTAAACGCTAATTAGCTCTTCGAGGATTATTTTTGCATGGACCAATGAAAAACCGTGTTTGCCGTAAACATCATTAGAAAAGCTGCGTTGTAGCAGCAGTACATTGCCTAGCAGATCCCCTCCACGGGGAAGAATTTTGACATTTACAAAGTCATCCAAAAATACTCCAAGTCTATATTCCATTGTGAACACAGGTGGTAATGCACTCTAACAGGTAATCAATGTGGTCGCCCATTCACTGGCAGACAAAATAAAATCCTGTTTGAGTCCACACGCCTTTCCCTCTCGAGCATTGTTATTCAGTGAAAGCACACAAAAGAAAGGCGCAGTGGAACGACGTTAATGACCCTTAAACAGCCAGCTAAACTCAATTTCAAACTCCTTTCCCATTCGCAAACTCCGAAAAACCGTTATTAGGAATCTCAACGTGTTTATTTGTTCACCGGAAGAAGCAAACCTCTTGGCTTGCTAGCAAGAAAGAGTATTTCCTAATTTTCCACTGACTAACACACAGCTATAGAGCGTGTGCGTGTTTCTTGGGCTTTATGGCCTGTGTTTTGTGAGTACTTTCACAGTTCTTCTCGCACCTTTTTCTTTTCCGTGAACAAAAGGACTGTTAATAATGACACCTTTTGAATTGCCATCTGTGCTCGCATCCTCCGCTCACATACAATTACCTTTAATTTATGGTGAAGGACTGGTGTATACATCAGTCTTTGTAAAAGTTGGAAATGGTTCCCAGTTCCCGTGTATCCAGTTCGCTGCAAATTCAATTTAAATGCAATTTCAGTAGGCTGGATGAATATGAAAGTATTCATTAAACTTTTACTGTTATTCAGTATTTATGGACCGTTGAACTTGCTACACCTGGTTTGGCTACACTGAAGCAAAATTAAGAAGGCTTAGGCGGTTCATGTGAATTTCTGGCTTCAAGAAGCAAGAAAATGGAATCATCCAGTGATTATTCTAGTGAACCTTTGACTAGTGGAGGCAAAGAGAACCGTTTTTGACAGGTGTTATTCCCAGAAAAACATGTATGTAGCTTGTTAT
>VICI01001913.1:0-19206 GCA_019593645.1 Akabosia matsudoensis | reverse complement strand
TAATGAGTGAAACACATTTTGACAGTAAATAGGAAAAATTCAATTTAGAAAATTAGATGAAATGCTAATATTTGAGAATAAGCGTTTTTGACCTCGAAAGGATGACAAACGAACTCAAAAACATGTACATAAAGTAAGCAAACAGATCGTTCGCAGTTAACACTTGCTCAAAGTAGCGAAGGCTTTGGTGAGTTCAGCGTTCCTACGTCAGGAAGAATAGGGTGAGGCAGCTCACCGTTACTAAAGTGAAATTCGCGGATATTTGTTTAGAACGATGAAAAAAATTGCAACTATCGCCGATAATAAAGCCGAAGCGAAGTGCTCTTCTCTCTTTCAAATGGGATTAGAAATTGACTCAGAACACATGGCAAGGACAATTTGCGTAAATGACTACACAATACAGCAAAATGGAAATGGAAAAAGGAGACAGGAACGTGAAATAGCTCACTTCGCAGCTAAAATAATTATAAGCTTTTCTAGCCTCTAAGAATATTTTATGCATAATGGTTTACGACTTTGGTATTTCAGCATCGTCAAGCAGTTTTCATCCGCAGAATGGATTTTTTTCATACTGGGAAGGCAAAAGGTTTCTGCCTTATGCATATGAATGAGTCTCGTCGCAATTTTATTGAAAGCGACACGGTATATAAGGCTAGTGTAAACAAACTTCGAACTGTACCAAACTGCCACATTCCCATTTGAGCAGAAAACATTCAAGCCCGTAAAATTCTAATAATGCTACAATGTAAGGTGAAAAAAGGCTGGCATATGTAAACAAAACAATACAATATGTGTCAAGTTAACTATCATGGGACTGACGGTAGGCCAAAAATGAATTTTTAATACATTTTCGTCAACAAATAAACGAATATACGACACCTTGAATTCCTTCACTTTTGTAAGCATGAAGAATGTATGTGAGCGTGAAGCCAATGTAAGCTTGTATGAAACGCTTCATTGCAACTGAATTTTTTTTGAAAGGAACTGCGGACAACTTTGACAGTAATGCCTCCGAATGCTTCTAATTCTTTGTTGAATATAAAAGAGCATTGGTCAGTCTTACTTTGTTTTCCTTTTGTGCCACACACATACAAAGGTACGCTCAAAATACTAGCTGCATTATAGTAGCAGTCTGAAGTATATTTATACGATTAAAAGCAGAAAACTTCCATAAATCATTTTGTGAACGCCATAACGATTTTGTCTTGTCACATGTTATAAAAACATCAGTAAACGATCTTCTTACCATGCATTACTCATGTAACTCAAGGCTACTTTTTTTATATACAAGATAATGGTCACCTCACGTAAGATATGTTATGTATCGCTTTACTCAACAAGAACACAAAAAAAACCTCATTACTTAGATCCTGTAAAATGCAATCTATCTATTGTGACTACCTTGATTTCTTGTTATAGAAATCTTTTTTTTTTTACTTGACTGTGAGCCAAGCTCACTTTGATTGCAGTGCACTCCATAAAAAGAGTTTACGCCTGTTCTGAAATCTGTCGTAGCAGTAGTAAACAACTCAGTAATCTTTTTCGTTTCGTTTTTTGATAGTTTGGCTTGGGTCTTCATGTTGGAGAGTTTCTACTCGTGCTACTGTTTTCCCATCAGTCTCATTACAATCGCAGCGTGATCATTGTTCAATCCAGAGAGTAATTTGTGTGTGTGCTCCCAGGGTACTTGTAATCTGACAAGAAGCATGTGATGATAGGTCCTCTTTCGAGTATGCTACTGATACAAGTGTAATCTATTTTCAGAGCATGGTATAAATCTGTCTCATAGACTTGCAAGACAAAAAAAAAATATCCATGGGAAATGCTCGATACCATAGTACGTTTTAAATTAGCCCACGTGTACCTGTCATTAGGGCTATTACTCTTATGGCAAATCTACACATCATTAATACCTATCCTTGTACAGTCAAACTACACAAGTTTGCACTTGTGGGCAACTTTTACATGACATTTGTCTCCCTCCTCCGTGGTATTCATTTATTTTCTTTAATTCTACTACATTTTCCCCGCCTGCAAACTAGACCCGTTCCGAGTAACTTTTTTTTTCGTACAAGAAGTAGCAATTGGATTTCAATTAATTTCAATCACTGCGCCATTCATACTACACCTCAAATGAAGCATTATTATCATCATCATCGGTATCCTTCCTTCCTCTGTAAGTTTGGGAAAAGTTTTCTACATGGAAAGTTGAATTATGGCTATTAGTAAATTGTTCGGAAGTCATTTCATCTGCAGTGAACATTCTTTTTCGGTTGTTGAGCGAACTTGTTGTATTCTTTGGCCATCAAGATTTCCATTCACAGATATTAGAAGACCGTTTTTAGCATTCATTCTCTTCCGTGATGGCTGGTTGAGGAAACTTTACGTTTGCATTTTTTTTTGGCAATGGCCCGCTCCCTCTTATATGTAAGAAGGGTCTTATTAGCTTGACTAGCTGTGAAAAATACATAGTCTGCCATTCTCCATCCTCTCCAAAAATAGGCTATAACTCCTAACAATATACGAGGGTGGAGGAAAAGTATACCACAAATATTCGCCGTAACAATGCAGTTTTAGCATGTTCTCTTCACCTATTTTTTTATGGATTCCGTTTACGAGGATGTGCATGGACTCGTTAGAAGAGCTCGCCCACTGAGCGTGTGTGCCTATGTGTGAGTAGGCTGTTTACAGGAATAGGTCCCTATGAGAACAAACTTTTACCAAAAGACTACGCAAATATCCCATAAAAATCTGCTTTTATAGACCAACGAGCTATAAAATTCTCATTTTTGGAGAGACTCAAACTTCTGAATTCTTTTTAGATTATCAAAGATTTTCAATATGTCAATGGTGACTGTTAGGTGGTGAACAGCCCATTTCTTCGCAATAGATCTACACACTTTAATACAAAAAAAACCGTGGTGTGTTATCATTGGTGTGCTATCGGGTCAGCATGGTATGAGAAAGTATAGATACGCAAAAAAGTAGTATGTCTGAAAATCTAGTTCACACAAGTTATTGCTTTTGTCACACCATCCGAGTTTGTGACCAAAATGTTAAAGACAATAGCTGTAAAAACTAATAGAAAAACTTCGGTTTCTCAATTCTCTTTTGACAAAAAACTGATTGCTTTCGATTTCGTATGCAATACGGTCTCGAAAAAACTTTTCCTCGGCGAATCGTTCATCTCCCTTGACTGGTCAAACTTAGCAGAAAAATTAAAAGTTTTGCAAAATTGGATTTGAATTCTAGAGAGAAATCCGAAAAGAAAAAGAAAGTTTCGCAAATTTTCAAACGAGGGAGAGTATTTCTTGATGTGCATAGCCGAACATGTTTTCACTAAGACAAACTCAATTAAATAATAGCACCTAATTGGGTATACACTGCCGGTCAAGTAAAAATAACTAGACACTACATTTTCGCAACTGCCCAAAGCGCAGGGCTAACAAGGCGAATTCATTCGTCAGCAGAATTAAGAAAACCCGGTAATAAAGCAGTGCATGCAAAACTTCAACGTGACACAGATAGAATCTCAATAGACTGTAGTAGTAGCATGTAATGGGATTATTGGCCTCTTTCCTGGATAGAATGTGACTTTCTCACTGAGCGTAAACCAGAGAAAGTTTTACTTAAGAGAGTCTCCCTGCGGATATATGCTCAAACGTGTTACACTGTGTTGATAACAAATAGGAGTAAATTCATTTGAAAATCACCTAAGGGCAGAAAGATTAAAAGGAAAATGTTTTTGATACAAGGCATAAAGAACAATAACCTACAACCGAGGGAGCTGGGCGTGCCACTGCCACCGCCATCCTTAACCGACGGACGGAGTCATATACAGAGCCCGAAGCAAACTCCACAATATCCGTTCGAATTGTGTCGCACAAAGTATCAACGGTTAGTTTTGGCTGTTGTATGCGTGCAACTGCTGGTGTCGCAAAAGTTTTCTCTATGGTGTCATATGCCTAATTCTTGGAAACTCTGCGTTTGTGGAAAAGCTCAATCCAGGAAAGCGGCACACAGTAAAGCCTTTTTAGTACTTGTTATGGGTGCAGTGTCCGCACGAAGGTCAGCTATTGATGGCTAGGTTTAATTTTAGTGCTTGTGCTGCTGGGACCACATCTGGCTAGTTTCAGATTTCATGTTATGTAGCCGTTTTAATTAAGTTTTTTCAGTCATCAGTGTTGATTATCACCAGAGCATTTTCACATCACAATACATATACAGTTTTGAAACTATCGATCCAAGTATTGCAGCAGGTATACACTACCTGTAAGGGGAAATCATGTTTTTTTTGGCAAAATGAATTATAAAATTAAAATATTGTGGAAAAGTGTACATACCTACATGGAGTTTTCTCAAGGTGAACCTTTTCCCTTTTCTGCCGAGTGTACAGAGTCATTTTATTCTTATCGGCGTTTTCCAACAATGCTATTCAAGCACGCACAGAAAATATCGCATATTTTATACTCAAGTGGTTTATTATACACCGTGCACCCAAATACCTTACCTCGTTTACTAGATCATCACATCGATGTGTGCACCTACATACTAGAAGCTTTGAAAACTATCCTAAAACGCCAAGCTTTTCGTTCTACTTTTCCATCGCGCCTCTGTGTTTTTTGAAGGGAATATACTTTTCCAAGAAAATGATAGTAATAATAGCGTTGGAGATTACAAACAGTAGGAACGATGGTTTCAAGCAGGCATACAAGTGGATAGAAAAATGAGATGCTTTTCCTCCCTGCTATCTTTCTCTTAGGTAAGAACGCTGAAAAAAAGGCCTACCGATTTCCGTTCTGTTTTCCGCCCATTTCATTCATAAGTTATTGCGTCCACAATCCCAGCTTGTCTAAAGACCGTGCCCTGCCAGAATCATATATAACTAGAGCTTCTTTTTTATCCCTTTTCCCAAGCCATAGTATAAAAACATCTAGATGTCAGTTGTGAAATAAATGGATGAAAGTTTTACGGTTTTCCTTATGCAGTTTCTAGGCGATTATGAACAAGTATTTTATCAGATTACAAGGGATAGGTGATCCATCAGGGACCGTTTGTTGCTCGAACACATATTTTACAAGCTCAGCTTTATGCCTATCCAAGATGCAAGGATTTAATAGCCTAGATGACTATGTGTGAAATCATACTGCCTTTCTCCAAAAAATCCAAGTATTTTATTCAGGCTCAGATGACATTTTAGCTAGAATGCGCGTTTTGCCAAAAAACAGAAAAGTCAGGTTCCTCGAGCATAGCAAACAGTTCATTTAGGTCTGTTTCAACCCGTCTTACGAACGAGGACAGAAAATTAGCGTAAAAAGAAATTTAATCGGTTTAGGGGGTTTCGCAAAAAAAAATTGAGATTGGCGTAAACGGAAACCATACTTGTAAGTAGGCGTTTTGTTCAATTCGCATAGGTCAGACCTACTTTGGACTAAAAATCGTTTACAAGCAATAGCAGTAAATTCAGAAGGTTTCCACGTACGATTAGGGGCCCACGAAATTGTCAGAATACGTGTATTTATTTAACAAGGCCACCACCCTACAATATATTTGCACTCATGGCTGATCTATTGCAAAAAGTGAATGATACATTTTCACCGTTAGTCATGCAAGCTTGTTCCTCAGCTGGCAAAGATAGAACCAGCTTAAAAAAATAATTCCCTTGCTACTTCCATGCTTCTATAGTTTAAGCATTTATTATGACAATAAGCTTATTTCTTGAGTAAGCCTTCGTTGCTGAAATTTTGGCGGCGACGAGAATCCTACAGCATTATATAGCGTTCGATGCACGCATAATTAAAACTTTAAATTATTCTAATCCAAAAAAAGAACAACATAAGTACAAACTATTGATTTTATATTTCTTGTTCCTAGTAGATTTGTACCAACTGCGCCATTATGCTTTCTTCAGCAGTATATATACATGTGCATTATGTTTAAAAAACCTTATGTGTAAGAAGAATTGCTTGTGAAAAAGAATTTTTGATTACTTTTGCCTGTCTCGATTTTTTTTGTATTGCATAAGGTTTTGTCTATATATCATGCTGAACGAGGAACAACTCAGTTTTTAAAATTTCTTGAGGAACAGGTGGATAATTCTTATTCAATGATAATAGCATTATGTTGTATGTACATTATCCGTTGCCGTTTACTTCCTATCAGTATATTCAAGAATATTACAACTGTGGTTTTCAACGATTCTAATTAGACTGTCTCCAAATTTCTGAGAACATTTTTTCTTCTTCAAGGACAGACGATTTATCTTACACCGCATATTGTAACAAAAAAAGAGAAGTAAATCCGGCTAAGACTTGTAAGGCTTTTTCGTAAGATTAAATATGGAGCTCGCTGCGACAGAGTTTATCTATGTGTGTGTATAGTATATAAGACAAACCTTTTATTAGCTTGTAACCTCATTCGATTATACAGGTTAATACAACAAAAACGGAAAAAAATTATTCTTCAATTCATTTCTTTTCCTTGGATTCGGCTCGGGAGCAAGTGTGCATTGTGCAATATAGTAGCTGTCGAACAAAGACGTGCTGTCACTTCTAATATCTGTTAAACTACCTCCAGAGTTGCAGTTTGTTTGAGGCAACAAAAGCACGGTCTGCATTTATATTACCAACTTTTCCTGGACTCCAGAGTTAGAGGCAATGAGCTGTCATATCAGGAATGTACTGAAAATAGTTGCGGTTTTTCATCAGTGAAGCTATTACCATGCATACTTTTAATTCTTTTACACCCTTGAAGTTAATTATGTAGCGTAGGCATAGCAACATAAACATTAAATAACGAATGTTTTAATAATTTATTGAGGAAATTAGGTCACAAGCTAAGGATGAATATTTATCGAAATTAATTGGCCTGCAGTGTAAGTGTAATATGATGTATGATAGATATTTACAAGGCTTTTTGCCAAGTAGGATGCAAATAAAAGAAAGAAAACAGTAAGTCGACATTGTTTGAGGCTTTGCAAGCAGGCTTGTTAAAGATCTTAATCAGTTTCATTAAAAAGGCTGAACACCGACCAAGGCGGACAGCAATTTATGTAATCCAATGTATTTATGTAGTCCTGCTCCTGCATTTATATATCTTTAACGTACTATTCGCATGCAGCTCCTCTCCTTGAACATATAAAAGAAAGATCTAAAGGAAACCTTGAACATAATTCTTAACGAATAAAATGCAAGTTTCAAGGGTATCCATTCATGAATGGTTTTAAACTGGAGTTTCCTTGCAGAAGTTACGTAAATGGCGATAAAACTTTTCGTTCAAACTTCACCCCAAGATTCATCATTCGTGCGATCATCGAAATACAAACGATGTCAGAGATTCAAGAAAAATTATATGATAAGATAACTGTCATATGGGAATTATAGGTAAACGGTTTCCAACGTAAATGTCGATTTTTCCTAGGATAAAGCCCTCTTTCAGGCAAAATCCAGTAATCCTTTGATTTTTACTGTTTTTTGCTGGTACTGAACTGTAACGCAATGCTCTGCTGGGAATCAGACCACAAAAACGTTTTAAATCTCCAAGGTTGCGATCAAGCGGAAGTGCTCTTCTGAGTATGACTGGTTTCACAGATTTAAACTGGGATTGGTGAACACCAAAGCATAAACTGGTATTTATCGAACGAAAATGAAAATTTTCTCTACAAGTAATTTCTTTGACTTTGTCGACGTACGAAATCCCCAAAATGAATGGTAGTTTTCCGGCACTGCTCTCACAACCTTTTTCCAACTGAACTGAAGGATAGAGAAATGAAAAGATGTGAAGAACAAAGGAATAAATAAAATTGATAAAATAGTCTGTTTGATGGTAACCACTTTGACAGTAGAAGTTACGATTTTTCAAGTAAATAATCAAATGTGAAATTGAGAAATGCTGGAGGGAAAGGCGATCTACGAGGAGAATCAGTGAAAGCGTCTGCCAAGCTTTTTGTTTGATATGCCTTCCAAGTATAAATGGTAGTGGAAGTGGCTCAATTACTGGAGATTTAATGAAAATCGAAGCAAGAATCTGCTGAGCAAACAATCTGCTTTCGGTTTTGTGCGTTTGATTCGTGTCGTTTGCCTTGTGTGTCGATTCGAAAGTGTTCTCCAAGATCACTAATCGTTGTCGAGGCAGTAATTTCACTTTCGACGAAAAGCTTGCGATTTGCGATGTATTACTACGGATACTCAAAATATATCGTGTGTGGCAATATACCTTTCACCAATAAATGTATGCATCCACTCAGTAATAGTTTGATTGGTCCTCAAGAAATTACTTTTTACCATGCCAGTATAAGTTACTCGCCACTTTTTAATGTATACTCTGAACTTGGAGACTGTTGAAACTATATGACAATAACACCCTTGCCTGCTACTCTATTTCTTTCAAATGGATGACTGTAATAGTTTGGTGAAAGCATGATTTTCAAACTACTACATGGTGTTATATTTATGTGTAGTTTGTTCTGTGCCAGCACTCCAGTCAATCTGCATTCTAACTTGAGCCGCGAGCATAAAATTAGGAGCCGCCTAGTAAGTATTTTTGCGTTTGTCTACGCGGAATTGCATATGTAATCAAATGTTTTAATTATAACTTATTGATTCATTGATCATCTATCCTGATTTTACCATTACAAATTGTACCAAGGAACATTCAAAGGTGTGCATGATTACATTCTAGCTTAGCTCAAAGAGAAAGCCCAAGTCGAGACGTGTCACTAATGTTTTCCTGTTGAAACCGTTAGCTTTTGTGACGTTGAGCAGCTATTTGGTTGATATATTTACATTTCAAGTTTTCGAATGTACCCTGATACAGATACTCATACCTTCAACGTAAATATGCTTCACAGAGTTTGGTCGTGAAATAGTTGACAGAGAAGGAACCATAATCAAAGAAATAGAAACTTAGTATAAATCATACAATATATGGATAAAATTCTCAATATAACACTTATCGAACACATACCATGCCAACATACCATGCCAACATACCATGCATCCTACACACACAGCACTCACGAAGCTACAATTTTAAATCTCGGATACATGGAAAAGAAGCTATAGTGAATCTCTCATACGGTTGAGAACTTATTTATAATTACATTTTGAGCTGCTCATCAAAAGCATTGAGTTGTTTTATTGCCAAGTATATTTACATCAAGGGAAAGAAATTTAGGTGCTGAATCAGGACTTAAAAAATTCTTTTCCTCTCATCTTCGTTTTCGGTGCTCAGAGAAGGATCAGGAGGATGACAGAAGCTGGAATGAGCTGTCGTGGGTCCAAATAACTTAGAGTACAGAAAAACCATATTAAGCTCAAAATACAGGTACCCCAAATAAATTAAGTTTTAGTATTGACGTAATACTAATTACTAATTACATAGCCTGTAAATAATAACTAAATATCTACAATACTGGTAATGACAAGGAGAAAATACTAACACACTTGTATTATAACGATTGATTTCACAACGATAGTCAAATGAACAATTTTACAACATGTTTCGAGAATTTTCTTTTCAATTTATTTCGCATACACCTGTTCTATAGTCCTTCAGGCAAAACATGTGCCCTCTTGAGGCACTCAATTATACGTACAACACTAAATTACCAACAGCTCGCATAGAATTTTGGCAAATGATGTCGGGAAGTAAAACATGAACAATGTGTATTTTGAAGTACCACCTAAAATGGTGGTATGGCACTCGAGTCTGAAGTATAATTACTTTTAAATTATTGTTTTTACATTTGTCCTCAATCTTATGTTTACTCATTTATGTCGCTAATAGTGTGCCTTTTTATGGTATGAGACGAGGGAAAAATGTCTTGAAACAGCTTAACAAAAACATCGTCTTTTCCTCCTTCAATATTCAATACAGTGCTACTCGTGAATTAATAAATGGACAAGTAAAAAATCCGTTCGACTTAGATGTTAAAAAGCATTCTGTCATGTGATGTTGATACTTTCTACGCATATCGGTTATATCGTGCTATTCGAGCATTCTCATTCCATCAAGTCTCGGGAAAACAATGGTAGTTAAGTTCTTTTTCTTTTTTAAATTACGATTCTTAATTTGATCGGATTCGTCATTTTATTGACTTGAAGTAAACGTTCCGGAACAAGAACAAACAACGGAAACCTTTGCTTTCCAAGAGTGAAAATATAGATGCAAATTTCATCCTGAAAAACTTGTTGAGAGTCGAATTGGATACCATACACAAACACACATTACATCTCATGAGTAACAAACAATGTTTTACGATAATTAAAGTCTTTTCACAAAATGTACAGTGTAGCTAATTCGAAGAACTGTATGTGTTGTGCAAGGCATAGCCACTTTATGTATTCACAACATCGAGACAACCATGTCACGTAACAAAAAATAAGCATGCTTAGGTATTTTTTCTTTTTGCGTATTTGAGAATTCGAGTGTAATCATTCAAGCATATATATGTCAGGAATAATAAAAATGAAAAGCTAGCATAGACTGAAGTTGAACGACCAGTATGCGGGATAAGTACGTCTTTCTGAACAAAAACTTTTCTTCGCAAAAACATTGACTAAAGGCTTGTTAAGCTGAGCTTACATACAAAAAAAGTGAAAAGAAAGCAATAAACAGTTTTTTCCTCACGCAAATATTATGCGTTGAAGAAAGCGGGCGTGAATAAATTCTACTTTCTTTCATGAAAACTTTGTTTCGCAACTTAGTACGTGTACCTTTTCTAAGTACAACATAGTGGTTTATAAGTGAAGTGTCTAAGTAAAAGCGACAGGGCCAGTTTTTGCGGGAATCTAGGAAGGAATACATGCATTTCGAACTAGCTCAAGAAGACTGTCAGAAGATGCGAATCCCTTAAGGAAACAGAACCATAGGCTTCTATGATCATGTCTTCCCGGAATATAAACTCTTATTTCAGAAGGAAATTCATAATATTTAACTTTCCATTTTACTACTCCCTTTCTCCTCCCAGTTTCTACATTTGGGTTGTAGTAATCCCGATACGATCCTACGGCAGAGCACGTAGGGCTGTGTGAGCGTGGACTGCTTTACTGGAAATGTATGCGCTTATTGGTAAGCTTAAATGAAAATTGAGATCGTGGCAGTTCCTGTTATGAAACAAGAAAGTCCAAATATATCAGAGTAAATTTAACAAAATTCTGTAGAAAATGAGGAACGTAGTGGAGCTGAAATCGAAAATGGAAAGTTGTGATAAGCGATAAGTTTGAAACAGTGAGAAAGAGGATTTCTTTTCCTAGCTGTATACATCCCAGCAAAAGCAGCAAGATTTGTTTGCCTTGTCCTGAAAAGGATACTGATATATTATTGTTACAAAGATAAAAAACTTTTTTGTTCCTCGGTTCTGTTGCAAACACAGTAAACAAAAGGGTGTGTAGCTATTTAAAATAGATACACATAATTCATGTACAATACCCATGTAAACATGTTCTCTCGCTTTTTAGTACGCAACGAGAACACTTAGGTAAGTAGCTTGTAGTTCATTTTAAGTTAACAAACAAAAGTGCTAAGTTTCTGGGCTGCATCTATTGTTATACAGCTTGTGACGAGGTTGGAACTTTTCAAAAGTGTTTGGGAGAAAAACAATATATCAAAGTGAGAAAGCTTATGATGTTTTCTCTTGTACATGTTGAGTTTGGAGGGAATTGTAAATCCCACTATAATCCTTATTACATGTAAGGGCTCATTCGTCCACGTACTTATCGTTTTGTCATCATCACTACAACTTAAATTTATGTTCTTTAAGATATAAGTCGTTCTCTCGAGTGAACAGTCAAAAATATCATTCATTTTAGGAAGATGATGATGAGAGAGTTGCTTCGCAATCAGATGCTTTAGCAGATTTATGAGCAACATGGGTCACCGTATTTTATTGCTTGGTAGTACAGTTGTGTTCATCTCAACAACAGCTGGTCCGATGGTGATGTGCCCGCTTTTCTGCATACTAAATGAAAGTTAGGTATAAATTAGTCACTAGAGTCAAATATATCGTTAAAGTTACGAGCAAAATTGGAAATGCTTGTGTACATTGTACATATCTATTATTATCTAGCACCAAGAAAACTACTAACTGAAAGTCTTTACATCTCTGAGGAAATCGAAGAAAAACTCGGGTACTCGTGTCAGTTGACCTTTATATACTTAATTTCAACTAAGTCTTTTATAATATCCAATCTTATACCGTTTCAAGGAGCAATAGTTTAAAATATCTTTACAATTTTACATGAACAAGGCAATGTCTTTTATAATATCCAATCTTATACCGTTTCAAGGAGCAATAGTTTAAAATATCTTTACAATTTTACATGAACAAGGAAAACCTTAAATCGATAGAATGTTTTTTACGTTTTATTTTCATAAATATGTATGAAAATACGTTTTTATCTGCCACCGTATCTTTGTACTTTACGATCTGAATTGTTTGATTTTTTCAAGTAGTAGTAGTATATATATCGAAGAGGAATAATAGGTTATCTCATGTGACTCAAATTTAGCAGCAGTGAAACGAGGAGGGTCTACATCAAAAATCGTAATCCTGCTTCTTCCAAGCTTTTCAACGAACTTGAGACGACTTTTACTTTTTACTTCCATATTGTTGGTTTACTTTTTTATAGCTATAATACGTTATTTGGTTTTTATCGAGTTTTTTCCTATCTTGCCCAATTACCTACTTTGCAATAATATATCCTTCGGAAAAGCTCACGTACAAAAATTAAACCGAACTTTCTTTTACGCGAACTATTTTCTAATAATATACAAGTTTCTCGTATACGCCAAAATTCGTTCATGTATGAAAAGAAAGTGGGCGGAGATTGAAAACTCAAAAGAAACTGCTTTCACCCAAGTTGGCTGTTTTGTATGCAAACAACTGCTGGACGTGTAGTACAAAAATAACCCGCTACATTTCTACCATTTATGTATTTTCAACTGTGCTAAACTTTTCTCGATACAATGCCGTGGAGCCTACATATATTTTCGTATCCAGAAAGCATAGTCCACCCTGCACAGTCATATTGAATGAAATAGGTTAAACATCGATTTAAAACGCTAGAGCGTTACACTATTATCATGTAAACTGTAAACTACGTAGTTTTATTGCCTACTTTGGTTTATTCCGAAAGCTGAAACAAAGCTGCAGAAGTAATAAAATGATTTTTTTTTCTCTGTGCGTAGCTTATAAAAAATCTACCAGCGTTATAAAAAGCGCACTAAAATATTCGGTCATGGCACCTATTGAAATAGCTCTCAGCAAGTGAGCAATTTCTCTCTCTCTTGTAGAAAACGAAAACAGTTTCAGCCTGTATATTCAATGAAAATCAAGTTAAAAACTAACTACAAACTAAGTATTTACACTTCCCATGTGTTTTTGCCACTGTGGAGGTACTATAAAAGAAGAATATCATAATACTGCAGGTTTATAATATGCTGCAAAAGTTGAAAAACTTCTAGAAAGGGAAGGGGAAAAGTAATTCTTTGAATACGCTTAAGCATTCCAGATTGTAACTTATACATTTTGCATTTTCCTTCCAAGTACTGTTTTACATCCGACTTCCCCATGAACTTTGTTCGAAGTGCGAGAGAAAACATTTATTTCTGTGTGTATAAAACATAGTTGAGCCTTCCCATAAATCAAAATTTACTGCTTATACGTTCACTTTAATGCCAGGAAAATATTAGGGAACTTAGAAGGCCGTCTGGACTAATTAAAAATTTGCATGGGAAATATTCTTTTAAACCTTTTTAATTCGCCGATAACAAGGCATTGGTCATATCTTTGGAATGTTTGAATATAAACTCTGTGAGTTGTTGATTTTTGCCTTATATACGTCTGAACTTGAATCTAACGAAAACTCAACTCAGTCTTCCTTTACTGTTGAAAAGCTAAAAATAATTGTATTGGAGAAAAACATTTCTAATCAATTCAGTACTTACTAAATACTTTGTATTGCGACAGCGAAGGTGGGGCTAAGTCAATGGATAGGCATCGGCAATACACGCTATATAGCAAAGAAGTCTGGGTATAGTTACCTAATCATAGTTGGTTTTTAGGACTGGATTGTAGTTTACAATTGAGGTGAGTTAAACGTACTTGGTTTACATTCGTTCGTTTTCTCTTTTTTCCACGGTTGTTTTTAAACTTCTCAAAAGTAGGCGGAAACTGAAACCGGTGTGATGTTAACTATATAATAACCCATCATTTGACGGACTCTTATCAAAGGAGAAAACAGTTGTTACCTATATTAACTTCAATAGCTGTGAAAAAATGGTATACTTTCTCCGAAACAAACGAAGCAAACTCCATTTAGCTGAATTCATGCAGTTTTAAAGAGTAATTTAACTTTCGTACGTGTGCGAAGGTACGAATAGATTGGAGAGTTTTTTATTGAATTTAATAGGCATTAATTGAGTCAAAACAACAAACCTACAGTAGTGGTTGTTTTGCTTGAACTAGGTTTTTAGGTCCACTGCTTTATTTACATCAGGGAAAGTTGTTACAAAAAGTGGCATGGTAAATTTGGCAGAATTTAGTGGGAAATTTGGAGGTAACCTGTTTTGTAAATTTTAATGGTTAATAAATATTGACTTTCCTCTTTCAAACAGCCTGTTCACAAAACAGATTGCACTTTATCAAAAGTATGCATACTATATGGTACCAAATATAGCTTAGATCTTTAAATGCAAATGTAAGTTTTTTTCCTCACTGTCATAAATTAACTGAAGGGCCTTCGTTCCCATTATCTTTAAACTATGTGGATATTCATACCCATGGAAACATATTTCGCCATGGATCTTGTCTCAAACACCTTAGAGAGAAAGTTGTTAAAGAAAATTGTCGATGTTTTCCTAGTAAATTTATGTCACAACATATTTGACTCGACTGTGTACATTTGTTTCTTTTTGGGGACTTCAGACCCTTTAACTAGGACCCGCAGGACAGTGCTTGATTTTCACTGCATCTTCCACATTCCACATTCCACATCCTCGACATTAATTTGTTCGTACTTTATGGTGAAGATTGTAAATGTATCGTAAGCAACAATTTGAAACGAGATTTTGAAGCGGTACTTACAATGCATTGAATTATGCATTTATTTACCAAACCGGACGGGCTCGGTACATTTTTGTCAAGTCTTCAATAGCTTTCTACTTCTTAACCATTTTTCTTCGACTGCTTGCCACTTGCTAAGGAAGAAAAGCCAATGAAGCGATATCTTTTTTTATTGCTCTTTCGCCACACGCTCAGAATGTTACACAATCCCATTATTTTCAACAGATACAAAAAGAGAAACCGAATTATAGTACACTTATCACTGCACTGCTGGAAAAAGACAGCAGTGAAGAATACTCTTGCCAAAAGAGTAACAGCACGTGAAAAGCAGTTTGGGTTTATATTGCTTGGTTAACTGGCTTTCGATTTAACTTTTTGTCTGCGAGTGGAAAAGATTTATTGGGTTTCTTATATGGCTTTATTTTCTCATTCTGGAGATTGGATAAAGGGATTATAGACCAAGATGGATTTTGCTGACCAACCGAGCCTTTCCCTTAAAAAATTGTGCACTGCAGCATGGACAGGAAGAGACAGACTGAGAATACGAAAAGAAATGATGCTAATGTAACTTTGGTCGGATAAGAGAAAAACTTTCTTGTCAGCCTGGTCATTACTGCTGTTCAACTGTTGTCACTGATGTTCCCCCTGTAGTATATGTTTTAGTAGTGATTCATGTTTAGGTATGAGCTAAGGAGGTAAAAGCTAAATACAATTTTGCACCCTGTCGTGTGTTTGTGTAGAAGGAAGAATAATCCCCTTTTCGCATCACTGATCATACCCATTTCTCATCATTGTCATTTTACTCTAGCTCGGCATAAGTCTCCTGCAAATCTAACGTGAACATCAAAGAGACGACACAAGTATCGTTTACCTATGGTCAAAACTTTCTTCTGACATGTTTTCTGCGGCCAGTGTGGTTATTTTTTGTCGACTGTTGTCCGAAGTTCACAAGAAATGTTGTAACCTCATTTTCGGAGAGTCGTACCAAAAATGAAGAAATCATTTGAGTTATATTATACAAGATACAATCGCATAGTGGGCATAAGTTTTCCCATTACAAACATTAATGATAGATACAGTCTACTTAAAATCAAAGAAATCCCGCAGCCTGTGTCATTATCCGTCCCATCACAGAGCCTGTCAAATGATGAGACTGCCTATGCTGCATGGTCGGTTGGTACTTAAAGAATAGCATTTGGTGATGAACGATTCTCACTGGGGTAATATGTGATAATGACTCGTATGTAAGACAAAATTTCCATTGTTCGTAAAAATTATTAAAAGCTGGCTTTGTCCCTCTCCAAAAGCAAAAATGATGAAGATAATTTAAAGTTGCAAAGATGAGTTCGAGTGTAAAGAAAAGACAGCTCTAATAGTGGCCATATTTCGAGATCTTTCGAGCAGCTATCCAGACTTTTCTTCACTGCTAACTTTTTATCGCATTGTTACGCCAATTTCCCTCTCTACTTTGTAGACTATGTATGTTTTCACCCAAGAACAACTCCATGCAGCTATAAATAATCTTTAATCAGCCTCATCACTTTCACTATGTCGTGTCTCATTAACTTCTGAAATCGGTGAAAAAGGAAAAGAATAAGAATACGATGAAACTATGGAAACGATAGCAAAAATATAGCCTATATAAATTATACTAATGATAGTCATCTCCCAACACAGGGAGTTGAACGTGATCGAGTAAGTTGGATGATCTGTTCATTAGGCAGAATCCAAGAAATCAATTAGATTCAAGATAGAATTCGACTTTTCGTCTTATGGAATTCGTTAAATTGTATTTTTCACACTGAAATCAAAATGATGAAAATAGGAAGAAATCATGGTTTTTAAAATCCTTTTTCTTTTGTGTTAGTAGTCTCATAAAAATCTAGGGAAATGACGCGAACGTTGAAAACAATTTGGTTACAAAATGGCTAAAACAACAAAGCTATTTTCGTATTTCTTCAGTAGTAGAGAGGAGTAATCGTAAATATGTTTGTAACTATCGCATAATATGGTTACGAGTGACATTAGTGGTAATAGTATATTAACTTGATGCCATTTTATGGCGACAGTGATAGCGTTTGTCTATATTATTTTGTATATACTCTAACGCATTTTGTATACTCATCCTTTATGGTTCTTCTCTCTTTGTTTCAGGGTTCGGCTGCCAGTGAGAATGGCGAAAAGCCAACAGCTGAACTTTACACCATTACCACCACAGGTTCGGCACGAAAACAAGAAGAAAAACGAAGATAGCTCTGGAGAGAGTGAAGAAAAGATTGCCACACGAGCGGAAATCTCGCAAGCAGACTCTGAACAATTATCATTTACCACCATCAGAACTCGTTCCAAAAAAGGAGCGAGCAACTTTCTTCTTCCCTATCTAGTTATGCTACTCCCAATTAAATTATAATTAATCGTGAATAAATAAACTGTGGGGAAAAGTAGCGATAAAAAGGAGAAAATGGAAAAGTCTCTGCAAAGAGCGTGTACACATTTCTATTCTTTCTCGTAAGCATCGCGTATTGTTTATCTGACAAAACTTTTTCGTTAATAGTATGGGAGGGAAAGCAGTGAAAATGGATGAAATGACTAACACAATAGAGGAATAAGAAAGACAATAAGTTGTTTCTCTCAACAGACACAAAAGAAAAGGCATGGGGCAATTGAGACGAAACCGAGTTCGAAGGAGAAGTGGAAGAATGAAAGAGAACCGTAGCAGTGGTGACGGTGGTGGCGGCAGCGGTGAGTTATTAGATAGTAGTGCTGATGAAGGTGGTGGCGGAAAGAGTAGCAGTAGTAGTGGTGCCACCAGTTATAACAATGTTGGTAGTTTAAGTAATGGTAAAAGTAGTAAAGATTGTGACGACATAATATTCTCGGTGAGAAGTCGTAGTTGTGCTGATCCAGCAACTACGGTACGGACACGTTACAAGAAAACTACTCGTTCCCAAAGGAAGGGTCAAAGACCAGTTCAACTTTACCTTGGTAGCAGTCCAAATGATCGAACAATTCTTCCTTTGTCCCCGGTAGACTCACAGAGTGAACGTTGCACAAGTAACAGTAGTAGTGCCACGGGTGATTCTGTTTCTTGTTGTTCGTCGTACTCTTCATCGTCCTCCAACATACCCAGATGGCAGCGGATTTCGTCGAGTCGCAGCAGTAGTAACTTTTATCATCGTAGTCACTCATTAAAAGGGGACTTTTTTGGCCATGCAAGTGTCTCATTTACCCTTTTATGTGGTTCTATATTGATCTTGCTTGCGAGCCGTAATGATCTTCTTGGCCAGTGTGTCAGAGGGGACGAAATCTCCGAGGCGGATAAGCCAAGTAAGTGTACTCGTAATACTTGATTTTCTCACTATGCCAACAAAAACCGGCTTTTGTCTTTACATCTTACTTTAGTTTCGCACGTTTCTTAACGCACCCTTCAAAATAGGCATATTTATCCCCCCTTTTTCTGTGAGCAAAAGTAATCGTTATTGTTTGAAGAAGACAGCCATCACGTGGTTTTTTTCTTAGTGTGTACCTTGCAGTTTTATCGCTCCCACTATTCACCTGCATAAATCCCTTTTGTCTCTTTGAAGAATGCCCTTTCTCCTAGCTGACGGGAGAAAGTATGCGTTTTCTGCGCCATAAAAAACTCGGTTTTATTATGGCTCCTACATTTTCTCGTTTTATTCACGCATCCATAATTCCAGGCGAACATAAACTTGCCAGGTATGCGAAGAGAGCTAACATATTCGGTTATCATGTCTAGCAGCATTATCACCTTCAGAAGTATGAAAGCGATTCTTGAAAAGGGCAAAGGTATGTGAAATAAACTTCTGTCTTGCTGTGTGTCAAGTATGCATAAAACAGGGTAATGGATGCCATTACTATCTGCTTTCCAACGGAATAACATAATCACGCCATCCAAGGGATGCCGTTTGAAGGCTTGATAACGTGACCAGTTAGGATGATGTGGTAGTGGACTGTATTTTTGTATGGAATGACTAGTGTAAAAAGGTGATGATCGGTAAAACTTCAACGGTAAGATAAACTCGGTAAATCGGTACGGTGCGGTAAACTCTATCGGTAAATCGGTGCGGTAAACGGTAGCTCGGTAAACGGTAAATAAACGGTAAGATCGGTAGGTTAAGTTT
>VICI01001912.1:0-19210 GCA_019593645.1 Akabosia matsudoensis | reverse complement strand
CAACACGATCAGCATGATACGATTACGATTGTATTATTTTTCCTTTGTCAAAACGTTTTGGGGACTTTGAGACCACATAAGAAAGACAGATGGATAGTTAAGACGGTATTCTGAAGTTGTGGTGGACAAGCTCTATAGTTTCCTGCGGTTTTAGAAAACTAAAATTTTATAATGAAAAAACTCATTCCGGGATCTGCTCTTATAGAATAAGTGGTAGCTCAGTAAGAAGAAATCGTGTTCGGTTATCCAGGCATATAATTGTCATGTACTTTTTTTGTTGTTCCCCCAAACTTTTTCGCGCTAATTTTCAACATTGCTTGCGTGCTTCATTGATGGTCGGGCTCTTGGGCTCCAATGCTCTTACTCTTATTTTCCTCGTTCTGTTCTGTGGTCCAGTTGTTGCACTTAAGGAATATTATTTGAAAAATTACCAATTTTCGAAAGAAAAATGACAGATTCTGCACAATTAAAAGGGCTGGTAAGTGCATAACTGTATTGCTTCCCGTAATGGTAAGAAAGTTTAGTAATAGTTACCGTTTTTGCTTAAAAGGTTCGTCGTGGAATACCGGAGCAACAGATGCATCTGGTTAAGGGAGCAGCAAAAATATTTAAGATAAAGGACGAGTTAGGTTTGACCGACTCGCACCGAGAAAAAACGCTCCAAGCGCTCAGTGTTAGACCAATTTCATTTCTGAGATCGAATTTGGAGCCCAATTACAGCCTATCTGCGTTTAAGCTGATACAAATTATTGGTGAAGGACGATGTAGTGTGGTTTTCGAAGCCAGTCACGCCAAAGGATCGTTTGCTCTTAAGAAATGGTCAACATGCCATCTCGATATTCCCAGGAAGGAGTTGAAATTCCTTCGCGAACTGAACCACCCAATAATTCTCAAAGTTTTTGGAGCATTTATGGAGGATTTACCATATATGGTGACGGAACTGTGTTTTGGTAAAGAAACGAATTTCAAAAGCAAATGTATGCAAATCTAATCCAACATTTATCTACAGGACATCTGGAAGATTATGCCGGGTTTATGTCTGAAAAAGATGTTCTTCAAAGTTGCGCCCAACTTGTGAATGGTGTCGCTTATCTGCAGTCTAAAAATATTGTGCATTCCAATTTACGTATGCGTAATATCCTAGTCAAACGATCAAACACAGTTGCGGTCACCGGCTTCTCATACGCAGAATATATACAAGTTGTTATTTAATTTTTCAGTTATTCGTAAATAGGTTCGTTGTGGTACATGTTTGCTTCCTATTTATTGAAAATTATTAAAATACTTACAGGAAAATGACTACGTCATCAAGAAAGAGGCACACGGATATCCAGCAATATTGAACCTGGAAGCATTAACACAGAAAAAGTTTTCCTTTCGTAGCGATAACCATGCGCTAGCATTAATTTTCTTTGAATTGGATCGAGGACAACCATTACAATACGTGCCACATGTAGAACAAACATATGAGCTTTACGTAAGAGTTTTAACAGAAGGTTATCCAGGGCCAAAACCTGATGGACAAGTAACCAATCTGGAGGATCGAATTAAAGTCAGCCAGTATAACCAAATTTTAGCGAAAATGATTGATCCGATTGGGTGTTCGCTGGTCCTAGAATTTTTTAAGGACGCTTTTGTGGCTCAAAGAATGAAAGAGTTTGGAATATTTCACGAATCGATTTTCTATGGTGAGTAATTATTGAATTATAGAACTCATTCTACAACAAAAATAATGTCTTTTTTGAACATAGTCGATAAATATTTTGCGAGGATGAGAGTGTTTAAACGCTTGCTCTTTGGGCCAAAATCAGTGCCAGAGACGTCGCTTTGGAATGCCATTTATGATGGCTTTTACTATGTAAATGAGGTAGGTTATGATTTACCTATCTAAATCATTGTTATTACACGATAAAAACTTAAAATATATCCGGACTTTAATTTACAGGATGAGGTGCCACTTTCTAAGCCGGGCGGGAAACCTGAAGAAAATGCGACAGCAGAAAAAGTGCTTTCTGGAAAGGGAGGGGAAAAACTTTTCTTGGCAGAAAAAAATTGCGACTTTATTCAGGTTTTAACAGTCAATTCTGAGTGATTTCATATGTATTTTAACAACGTATGTTTTCTATTCTTAGGTTGCTAAATACAAAAAAATATATGCAAACCAAAAATCTGTAGCACGAGCGGTAAACAAAGATAATCTCAATTCAAGTGATGAGCTTCCTGTTTCTGCCTCCAAAGGGGCAATCCCTGCAGCGTTTATTGACGAGGCAATGTCAAAACCAGGATCGTCAAACTCTAGCCGCTGCTTATCGAAAACTTCGGGCCGATTAACTCCACCTCTAATTTCAACAGGAGCAGCTTGTGTAGTAATTACGTCGGCAAGAAGACTTCCTAGTCCTGGTAAATATTTTTTAAATCAACGACCATAAGAATGTTTTAGGTCCCATGACTGTTTTTTATAGCAATCAGTACAGCTGCAAATGAGCAATTTGATCAAACCAAATATTTGAGTCCATCCTGGCTTTGCTCAACACCGAGTAATTCTGGACCATCGGAAACGTCTCAGTTTAAAGGTTTGCACATAAATGGCGGAATATTTTCCAAAGGTTAATTTTTTTCATCGTTCAATGCATTTTTGTTAGCTCCAACTCGTCCAGTTACCCCTATGCGCCGTTATTCTGCCAGCGTCACCAGTTTACGTGAGGACAGTTTCAGACACACACAACTGCCGCATATCAGCCCTTGAAAGCAGGGATCCTTTCTCGTTTCGTAGATCGTCCCCCATCATTCAACAGAGTAATCACTACCCTTCCAATTGAAGTTACTAACTAGTAATAATAATAGCTGAATTAAAGCCGACGTCGACTCCGTTCAAATTAAAATCTTAAGTTATCATTTTTATATATCATAGTCTCAGTACACATCTGTAAATCACGAAGCGGAGCAGTTTTGTTTTTCTTAGCTGTTTCGATTAGCTTTTTTCCTTAGCTTTTTGACTGAGCTTTTATTTTGCTTTCAGCTTCCTTGTTATAGTTGTAGCTTAACAGTTTTTACTAATTTTCAACTATTGCTTTGAATAAAGTTTTACCAGAAAACCTGAAAAGCGTTTGTCGAATTCATTCCGCCCCTCCATCTTGAATTTCGTTAGCCACACATCCTTGACGTCTGCTTAATGCAATTAAGTACTTGTCAGGCAGTGATGTATAAACTTGGGATAAATACTGCAAAATATGCCAATATCGAAGCATAAATGGATACTCGAAATTGCGATGACTCAAAACACTAATACCTAACAATATATCACATGATATGCCAATTTTCGTACCAGATTACGAGCCTATGCAAGTATTGGTTATGCTACCGGAAAACATTCCGGAATGGAAATTTGAATGTATTTACATTTTTAATTAGCATATATTATTATTATAGACTGCTTTATCCGGCATCAACAACTCGGACAAACGGGTATCGGGTATGGGAATGAAACTTATGCCGGTTTTAGGAGTCGTTAGGTAAAGTTCCATATCAAAATTTTGGGCCTAAATAGAAAGCCATTTGCGCCAAGTTTATACATGCACGAATGTGACCGACAATCAGGGCACAATGTTTTTTTACGTTCTGGCTAGTATCTCGCAAATAGCTTGATATTTTGGCCCAAAATTTTGGGATGGAACTTAACCTAAAGACCCCTGAAACTGACATAAATTTCATTTCCGTTCCTGATACCCGTTTGTCTGAGTTGATGATACGGGATGTACTACATCTATATACATCATTAACTAATAACAAACGATAGCAGTACTTCTCATCCTATATTCTGACATGCGTGTCGCCTTTTTTCAGTTTTATGGCCTTCTTAGAAGGAGATTTTTTGTGTCTATGTCCTGTTCTCGAAAAATAGTACTTTCGTATTCAAAACCAGCTTAGAAAGCGATAGCATCGGCTGATATCCACTTGTAGTACGACTGACAGTGGAGGCCAGACGGCCATTACTGGCTGTCCCACGGCTGGTTATGGCCGCGGCTAGTTATGGCCGTCGCACGGCTACTTATGGCCGTAAAATTAATTTGTTTTTCTTCAAAAAATTATTGACGGCCGAATATGGCCGTTTTACGGCCAACAGTGGCCGTTGCTATTTTTAAAAAACTTTTTTATTGTTGATTAAATATTTCAAAACTGATTGGCGGGCAATAAAATTTTTTAGTTAGTTAGAGCACATTCAAACGGTCATTTGATATAATACACATAAAAATCCATCATCAGATTTTCGAGTAAAGGCCGCCGGGGGACGGCCAGTCCTGGCCCTCTGGCCCCCACTGACTGACTGAGCGACGTGAGAATACTGGGCTGCAGCATTCTATCATTATTACGCATCTGAAATTCTACGGCTGCCCCAAAACGACATGTTACCAGGTGCTTTTCCGTTTTAAACATTTCATGACATGCTCTCAGATCGATTGTAAATTGAACTGGTCAACACATTCGGCAGTGAGAAAAGTGGAAATTTTAATCAAGGACGAGAAAATGGCAGAATCAGAACCTTTTACGGAAACGGTGAGTTATAAGTTGCAGTAATACTTTAACTTTCATTACGAACAATAATACAGGTAACAATAAGTGTTTAAGTTTTAACTTTTATTCCAAACGTAAACCCTATAATTGCTATCTAAAAGAAAGCGAATTAATGAAGAGACTTTCGTAAGTTTCATGAACTAGATGATAGCAGACCTTCAATATATATAAAGGGTAATTGTAAAGGTAAACCTTTTAAAAATATTAGCAATACAGCATTTCTTATAGCAACATTCAGCAAAGGGTAGGTCGTCGCGAAATACAATATTTTTACATCAGAGTTAGTTTTACCTTGTTCTTAAATTTCATGGGATTATTCAAAAAACATTCTGGAGTTAGATTTTAATTGGAAGTCGTCTCGGTATCTGGAAGCACATTGAGCACATGGATCTAGAATCGTGGTGTTTGTTCTGATTATAAGACAGAAATTATTAGGTTAAACTTAAATTTCAGCAAGCAGCAAGCCTGTTCAAAATGAAAAAAACAGCAGTTGAAATCTGGCCAAAGGTTCGTTCACACGTTCTGTTTCAAAATTTAAAGGTTCTTCGACGATAAATCCTTCGTTTTATCATTTGTTTCAAGGTTATGCTTCCACTTAAACCTCTTGCCGTTCGACAAATTTACGAGTTGAGAATGGAAGCCGAAAGACTCTACGCCCAGGAACCGCACCGTAAGCTCGAGGTAATGGACGCCTTAGATATCGCAGCAAACCAGCTACAAATTCGCGACTCGACTCCGCTCCTGATAAGGCAGTTTGCTGATGATGGATTAATGGGCGTTGGTGGTTTCGGGAAAGTTTGGAAGGTAGAGTTTCTTGTTCCCTGGTTTTTTGCTTGTTTACAAATCCTCTTCCTTGACAGGCAAAACATCCACGTCTTGGAGATGTTGCGATCAAGCAGCAGGTACCAGATCTTTCCCTTGTTGCTGACATTTGGAAGGAGAGAGATATGCACGTAGCATTGAAACACAAACGAATTTGTGACCTGAAGGCTTCTTTTTTCGATGTAGACGTCTTCTTTGTATTTGATTTGTGCCTTGGTACGTGCTTAATGTGTTAAAACAATAGTTTCTTTTAATATTAACAAACAATTTCTGATACTCTTCAGGGTCGGTGGCTTCTTTGCGTGCGAGGGTCAAAAATTCGATGAAAAACGCGTTTCGCTTTACAGCTCAGCTACTCGAGGGTGTTGCTTTCATGCACCATCGTGGTATCATTCACAATGACATCAAGCCCGACAATTGCCTAATCAGCCGAGAAAACAACTTGGTCATCTCTGATCTTGGTTCTGCTACACAAATCACGGTACTTGGAAGATGATGTTAAATATACTATCTGCATAGGCTAGAAACTCTTTCGACGCATGTGCAAAGATCGGCTCCAAATAACAATGTTTTTTATGCACAGGGGCACACCTTTATTCAAATGGAGGAACTCGTCGGTAGCTTAGGCTATTTGGACCTAAATGCTACGGAAAAATTGCAGTACTCAAAAGAAAATGATGTTTTTTCTGCGGCATGTGTCATTTTTGAAATGACTGAGAATGCATGTCTCTTGCGTTACTCAATCGAGGATAGCGAGTTCCATACGCGCCAGATTTACGCCGAGGCACTGAGATTCGGTCGACTTAAGGGTACCTGCTCAGCATTTCAAGAATCTCCCATAAGAGAAAGTTTGGAGTCTAGGTTGGCTGGCAGCAATTTGAGGGAGCTACTGCTAGATATGATCGCACCACCCCAAACTCGCATAAGTGCCGAGGATGCGAGGTTTTCCCCAAAACTGATTACTGCTTTACAGAAATGGAGCATAAACCAGTGGGAAATCGACAATGGTAAGGCAACCAGTAGCAATCAAATCGGAATCAAGGTAATGCCTGATATCGTCGTGTAACCTTAAAATTCTAGGAATGCAAGCGGTGGTGCGTGACGTACAGAACCACTACGACGAACCATTTTCTCATTTGGAGAGGAATCCTACAAGGGCCCAAGAAATCGCATTCTGTATGATTAGCTACGAAGAAGAGGTACGTTTGGTTTCAGTGTCTGCTTAATACAACTATCCCTTAATTCTTAAAGTTAATAAAAGTTTCCTTTCCCCAAAGTGACCGGCCATCCCGTTACTTGTCCTACTCATGATGTTTGTAATCTTCCTCTTAAAAGCATTAGCACGGTATTGGATGAACACCAAGTATTGTAAAACTGTACTACATATTATCGAAATTAACTTCATATCTTATTAATAAAATCCATATTTTAGAAATTACAAACTAACCATGCATTATACGACCAATATTTCTACGAGAAGACGTGTGCTCATTTTAACAAATCTTCCAAAGAATCGGTAATTCTAGGGGAAATCGTCCCAAAATGTTCAGTTTCAACATATGCTTGTTTATGATCGCATACTGACCAAATACGAGTCGAATCATTTCGATTGGTGGTCGACATATTGTGAAAGCGTTTTTAAGCAGTATTTAGTTTAGCGGACGGTGATTTAGTTTCAACATTGTATTACTTTAACCTTTGCGCAGTCGTGTTGCCACCAGTTCGTTATAGCGGCCTTCGTTCCTGGTTATGGCTGTTTCCTACATCTTGTTAAAATATGAAATAATAGAAACACTAGTTAGGGCGGTGTTGTCTTTCGAAAGGGTTTCTTTCCAAAATCTAGCGACGGAATCAAAGATTCATCGAAAAGAATTACTCATTTTAACGAATATAATCTGAGAAGTTGTCAATGTGTCTTCATAATAAAAATGTAATTTCAAATCGAATATGTGACGCAAGCATAACTACCGGTCATATTGATGACATTTTTTCGTCGTAACTAACTCTTAAAAGTGTTGGCCGGCCGTCAATCAGTGACCACATTGAGCGATTGACCATTAAAACGTTATACCACCTCTTGCATAAAAAATTGGTTACACTAAAATTATTAGATATCAAACCATAAGACGTCAAAACGTTAGACATGTATGCATATGTATGTATCGGGCACCCCATTTGCAGTCCAAGTACCCCAGTATCTTTAAAAGGGACTTAAGCACAGTAAAAGCTGATGTGTAGTGAGACGAGATCTATGTTCGTATGACTGATGAACAAATGAATATTAACTTGGCTAGCCTTAGCAGCTCGTTTCAACTGGAATACACAAATGAGGACTAGAGGATAGCAATGCAACTATTCGTTTTGGGACAGAATTTAAATTTGCCAAAATGACGATTTTCACTAAAGGTCTTAGACATGTAACGAAAGTCATGACGCCTTCCTTTATTACAGACCTGCTTTGGGAGTAGTAAATGTTTTGACCAGTTATATCATCATTGCGTTCGTGAAGCTGTTAGTCGGATTGTCAAATCGTTGGTTCGTTTGTTAAGTCGTTTGCTCTTTCGTTTAGACAAGGTTTACGAATCTTCCCTCATGAGTACCTACCTCTTTACTTTTGAAAATCGATGCATGATCTTCGGTTTGCTGTATGCACACGTAAGAGTGGATTGTCGCAGTTGTCACCATGGCATCATATCATGCATACATCAGGTACCTTTAAATCATATAATCCAATTATGTCCGCCGAGTCTATAGTGCACTAGATTTTCCGTATAATTATTCGCTGGTCTTCTGTTTTGCGCGTCTACTAGATCGCATGTAATTGCATGGACCACTACACGCTTTGCATGGGCTTTTCATACTTTAACTTACGCCAAAACTTCATTTCGTCAGAAACAGCTTAAGTGAAGTACTTAAAGATATTAACAAGAGTTGTTTACATATTTCAACGAAAACTCAGAGTCCGTGTTTTTGATGGATGAAAAGATGCAATCGAGCGAGTGCAGATGTGAACTAGTTTAACAATGACAAGCTTGCATATGACAATGTGCGACATTCCAAAGAGTAGTTTCAGAAACCTTATTGCGTAAAATAGCACCAACCAAGCCAAGAGAAAGAATTCTTTTCAATTTAAAAAATTTCAAGTCGCAATATGGTTGGAAAATTATAAAAAGCCAAGGGCCAACCCTCTCGGCAATATCCAAAAATGAATGAAATATAATGTAAAAGACCGATAAGATTCTAGGTGATTGTCTGCGCGCTCGTAATTTTAGATGCTTCTGTACTTGACACAGAACTGTTTCTCCAGTCGCCGCGTCGAGACTCTAAAACTATTCCACTCTAATCCAAATGCTAGCACGCTACGAAGGTAATTTCAACTCATTTCGTGATTGGTGTAATTAGAAAAGAAGCATTCAAACACGTTAGAGAGGTGGAGTCTTTCTCGTTTTGTTACTTTTATTCGCATTCATGTTGGTAAAATAGAAACTGACAGGGGATTTCGAAAACTTAAGTTTAATCGACGGTTTGTAAACACTACTGGGGGTTGGCATAACTATGTCTATGAAAATATACTTTCTTCCTATTAACACCATGGGGTCCTGATCTCTGTAAGCACTTGATTGTTTACTACAACTTGGTATTAACATAAGTCACTATGCCTCAAAATAAGCGGCTAAATCCTCATTCAAAGTGAACAGGGAACATCAGTAATGTGATCGTTTCTTAAAAAGGCCCTTGGATGAAACTTTGATGCTCTAAATTCTAAAGATTTCTTGCGTCCGTACTAAAATATAACTGATGCCTTAGAATAGAAAAGTGAAAGGCATTTATAAAAGAAAGAAACTATTTGAATGTAATTCGGTTTCTTTTGCGAAATAATTTTTGTTTTTCCAGTAGCTCAGCTTTTGAATAACTTATCCAATTCCCAGGACAAATCCTCCGTCTTGCAGTAAAGAATATTCTAAGCTTCGTATGCACAGTCAAAGCACAAATTGTAAGGTTTGGCTCAACTTCTTCAGAAATTTCATCATTGAGCACCCGTAAAAATGGCCAAAGGTCACACTCCCTGAAATAAATAACAGCCAGTTTTTGAATCATAAGTGGCCTGCGCTTGTATTTATAAACTGTGAGGTGGCTTTGGATATTCCATACTTTGCTTTCCTGGGTCTCGCTGTAAGTCCTCCATTCCACTCCACAACAAATTCACCTTTGAAAAATTCCCTTGTGGCTTTAACTAACACTTCTCCGTCTTCGCAGGTTATCTAAAAGTTGTTGGATATTAATTTAATTTATTTTAAACTGGTGTCCTGTTAGTCAGATATTCTTTTTTGGGTTGAATTTTTGTCAAATGAAGGTCTTCACAATCGATACATGCCTTACCGCACCTTTGATAAGCCATCCAACGGGTCAGCGGCCTGCAGGCAAGTTACCCAGTTCATTTTAAGCTGCTCTATGTTCTTCCATCTACTTTTACATTCTATCACCTTGGTACTTGTGCGAGGAACAAGTCTGAGAGACCGTAGAAACGTCGGCTTCTGAGTTTCATCACGTGCGACTTTTTTTGGCTTACTTTTTGAATTCAGCTGCAGATAAACAAGTAACACTGAAGAACAAGTAGCAAGATAAGCTAATGCATTGCTTCAATAACAAGCACTATTTATCATAAAAATACTAACGTCCGGAAAGCTCCGCAACCGGTTGATGTCACATATCGACGGGAAAATAAGCTTTATGGGCTCTTTCGGACGCAAAGTCCAATCCTGAGAACATAGAAGAAAGATAACTTTGCAGTGTCTTTAAAGTTCCGCTGATGATTGAAGTTCGGATAGAATTCTCGTATGAAATAAAATTCTGATGGAATTGTAAGTCTTACCTTTCCACTAAAGCTTAGCAGAAATATATTTGCAAGTAGTTTGGCAATATATTTTTTAGGAAGATCATTGGATTCACGGTCCTTTAGATGTATCGTAACTTGACCGGCTAAGTTACATTCTCTCGCATGGAGATCAAGGTGTGAATTTTTGAATGAACCAAATCTAAAACAACGCCTACAAACTTTATATCTCGTCGTGTCATTTTTGTTCGTTGTGGTGGGAGTAACCATGTCTCACTTTAATTACCATTCAAATTTGTCCTAAATATCTTTCTGCTTAATCAGCACACTAAACTATTTCCATTCGAGGCACATTTGAGTGTTGTGAATAACAATTTGTTTGTCTTTACCAAACAAGCTACCCGCATATATTCTTGGAACAGCTGATGCGTCTATTATGCTCGGTGATGCCGCCTCATGAAGTCGTGCACTTCAACATATGTCTCCTAACCGGTGCAAGGAAACCTGAAAATGTTTTCTTGATCCCTTCTTTATTCAAGAGAAACACTTTGGATTTGGTAGTTCATTGATCTAAAGTGAAATTTGATTTCTGCTTCCTGGGAAGTCTACATTACAAGGAAAATACGTTCTCCTAAAAAGCAGATTGGATGTTAAGACCCCGAGGAGCTTATTTAAAAGCGATCTATGTTATCATAGAAAAATATATGAAGAGAGTACAACATTTACTTACAAGGGCACCCGCTGGCCCAACATGGCAACGGAATCGAAAACTTGGCATTGATGAATTATGAAAAGTGGATGAACTCTCTAGACAAATAATCGTGGAATGCATCGGATGTAGTAGTAATTAAATGCAGTGTATGTGTTTTTCCAAACGAACTATCAACAAGAATTTCAAGAAGCAACGTAAATGCCAGCCTCCTACCTTAAAAACAACTTTCATGCAGTTCGTTTGTGTTGAACTGAAATTATTTTATCGTTTAAATACGTGTTACGTTCCCCGGTTTCTTCAGCTTGGTCATTCGATAGAAAGGTTTTCCGCGTTTTATATATTTTCTAAATATATCGACAAAACGATTCAGTAACGTTTTCATCCATTTAACGTTTCTTTTATAACAATGAATGCTATTTGGTTTTACGCTATTAAATATTACAGTATAAAAGTTTTTAACTGCAGCTCACGCGTCAGCATTTGAATTACTCAAAGTGAAACTTCGTGTTCTTACCAAATGGTGTTTTTTTCAAATTCTCAACACTTGTAGGGGTCCTTATTAGGTCATTCCGAAACATGGAATATTATATTCATTGTCGGTTGTCGAGGTATGGGCGTCTGCAAAGTAAACTTTTTGGCATGGCTGCACGCTAAACCCTTCACTCATAAGAATTAAAAAGTTTGTGGGGAGCTAGACCGAAGGCGTCCTTGCCTTGGCCCTTCTGGGAATTTTATTAAAGTTTGAAGTTTTCTGCCCAAAAAACCGTTTATTCTACTTCATTCAAATATGGAGTGTCACTTTAAAAACCAGCGGACCTTTTAGAGTGGATAAAATTTTAAAAATTGGTGTGGCAAGTAACCCGACGTTCCAAATTTGAAAACTCATTTTTGTTTTTTCAGTTCTTCTGCAGCTTAATTCTAATACTCAAATTTCACTACCAAAACATAAAAATGGCTTTAGCTCAATCAACGTTACTTAGTACGTCCTTCGTTGCGGATTTAGAAAAATTTTCACAAACCGTATTTGTTCCTTCATTCACCAAAAAAAACCAAATGATTGCATGAAAAGCCATGACGGGTAATATATGAACATGTGTCAAGGAAAGTACAGTACTGTCCTCTGTTCGAAAGCTGTGACAATTCAAATTCAAACTTTACGAAATTTATTTAAAGTGTTTATACTCCACAAAAACATTTAAGCCAACATCACTTCTTCGCTACAATCATTAACAATGTAAGGTTGCAGACAAGTTGCAGGTTAATTGGTCTTGAGTGTGTGTGGTATCGTCGTGGCATGCTGCTCCGAAAGCTCTAATGGGATCACTCCTTTGGCTGGTCGTCAGTATGAGCAAATGGTTCTGTTGAATCGGATTCCTTTTTTTCGGAGCATTGGTGAGCCTACAAACAGTGGATAAGTACAAACGCAAATAATTTTATATTAGTCCTCCAAAAAGATGCCATTCTTTCGTACTCACATTTAAAACTTCGCGATCCTGCTGATCTCCGGGTAAGGGCGCTTCCTCTTGACGTGATTGAAAGTAGGCTATTGTTGATGGAGACAACCTGCGTAGGACAACTTTGCAAACTCTCCTCATAGCTTCACTCTTATGATCCATTTCCAAAGGCTGGACTGATTCATCAGTGGTTCTTGATACCGGTGTTTGAGCAAGGTTGACTTTGCCCAAATTTTTTTCCGCCGACATAATTACGTATTGTTTCAATTTTAGCACTGAAGCACTCACAAACTAAGAATTAAGTAAGATTTTCTAAGTAACGAAGAGCTAGCTTTGACTAAACTAGAATGGCCCTGTATCGCTCAGTTCGTAATAAATTGAACAGACCAATGAATCTTCGGGACATGTAAAAGGTAAAACCTCGGTGCCATGCAACTTTTGAAAAATGGCGCCATATTTTAGTTACTTTCGATTACTAAATTTTGGTTTTATCGTGCCTGTGACGGGGCAACGTAAAACAATATCAACGCGCAGAATACAGAACAAAACGAATTGGGTCATATTTCGTGAGGCATACCAGTCGCCTCCTGCTTGTTTGAGTTACTCAAAACTGAAACAGCTGTTAGCTCTGAAACTATATTTTCCTGTTCTTAATTGTAAAGATGATAGAGAAGGTGATGTTTATCTTTGAAAACCCTATGTACCTTAAGCCTTTATGAAACTGATTGAATTGAACTTTATTCTTAGCATTGCTGACAGGTACATCCTACTTTCAATTTGTGTTTACCTCGTGTTAGTTAAACAACAAGAACATATAGTAACAACTGATATTTGGAACTTGTAAAGAAAGTTTTATGCACGGGTCAAATGAACAAGCTACGTTTCTTGCGAAGTGGAGCTTGCCTTGTTTACTGGACTGGCTGAAAACATTAGGAGTCAAAAGGAGGGAAATCAACGGATGTACGGCGAAGCTCATCGGGGTCACGCTGAGAGACGATCCTCCACATCAGGACGAATTGAAACAGTTGCAAATGTTGTAGGTGGATTACACATGAACCAGGGCCAATTTAAGACGATACTTTCATGTCGTCTTCCATCGTGAATTGAGATGCACAAATCATTTGAACAGGTGTTTTAATGTTCGTTCCGTTTTAATATCCGTTTACACTTACATTCTGGCTTTTATAAAATAGCCAGCTTTTGTAGTTTCTCCAGGCTTTTATTTTTATTTCGAGGAAATTCACACGCAGACAACGTCCTACACATTGGCTAAAATTCCAACCAAAATCCTGAATGTGTCAACCAATAGTTTACGCTGATTTTATTAGGCTCATGTTATCTAAAACTCTACGAGGTCATCTGAACTTATCCTAAAAACTCCGATGAAATTATGTATAAAAATGTTACGCACATTAATATAAACTTTATTTTACACAGAAGGAATCATAGCACAAATGTGAAACGTTTCGTTTGACAGATATTGGGTTCGTAAAAGACATACAAAAAATTTAGAACAGCGTCATGAGAAGCGCTAGTAGGTTCTCTAACGGGTAAGGTTACTACTGGTCGACAGCTACGGACACTTGGAGCTCATTACTGACACCTTTTAGCTCGCTGTCCTTTTAAGAAAGGAAACGCCGAGGTGGATAGCTTTGACTTGTCATTGTAGTTATAAAAAAGCTGCTCCCCATTCTGAATATCTCTTGAAGCGACGAAAAATACATGACATTTTCCACTTTCCGCCACGTAGAGCTTGGTTTTTAGGTTATAATCGAATCTATCGTGATTGATATAACGTCCAAAAGTCTCAAACCACTTCTGCTGTGTTGCATCAATCCTATTGCGAGTAAACAAAGTGAATACAATAACAAAACTTAAAGTCTTGAAGCTATCTATCATGGTACTTACCACCCTCGATGTTTTCCGTTGCAGAAAAAATACATATAGCTGCCAAGGCTTTCACTGTACATTTCAAATCTCCTATCGCCTTCCTTGCAACTAAGCTGCTCTCCTTCGTACTCAACAACAAATTCATTTTTGTAGAATTTCTTTGTAGCAAAGACTCCATAGCCCATTGATCCCGCAGCGTCTTTCTAAAAAAGTTTTGAAGGTCAGTGTAAAAATGTGAATTGCGGACAGAAGCAATTTTTGAAATATCTGAAGCTCATACCTTTAAACCGACGTTGGTTTTCTCCTGAATGTGCTGAATCCATAATTTTTCCAGCTTTTTCTCCAGTCCTACAATTCTTCTGTTTCGCTGACGTGGTGTTTTTCTTGCCAACGTCCTCCGTGATAACCTTGAGACGGCCCTGGCAACCAGAGATCTGCCTATACTTTGCCGAGTTGAAATTTCCTAAAAGTATGCCAAGGTGTTGTTGAAAACGATGCCATATAGTAATGTTAAAATATGCCAGAAATTCAGCATCAGCTTTATTTAACCTCAAAACCGTGCCCAATTTCATAAAAAAACCTGACAAACTATCAGCTTATGAATCCAATAAACCGATGATTTAAGAAATCGAATTTAACTACTGCATTTAACTACTACTACTCGAATTCTTATGAATTTAGCCAAACACATGTCAGAATAAAGTGCATGAATGGCCCAAAGTTGGAATGAAACATAAAAAGTCGAATCTTTCTGCTATCAGTTGGATGCTTCGATTAGAGTTAAGCGGACATTTAAATGATTAAATAAACGTTTTGAATCGGTTACCTGTTTACGAAACATCGGGGTCCGTCGTACATGCGTCCTTTTCTTCTGGTTTGCAGCTACGGGGACTGCAATTCCATGCTGCAAAATATTTCGTCCTAACTAAATACAGCAATAAACTCATGATATTTAAAAAAAATTGTACACACCTGCAACGGGGATGAGAGTGGAGGCATAGCTTGTTCACCGGCTTCTAATGGATCCAATGTAGAAGGCCATATGGATTCTATGAAGGCCAGGTACTCATCCACCTTGGGTTTTAAATAATGATAAAATTCAACAAATAACAATTATGGCCTTTGATAGTCTACTGTTTACCGTTAAGTTAGGGTTTTTCAACATGTCAAAGTATCTTTGCGCGTCTTCGTTGATCTTGCCATTAAGATGATGGAAAAGTGCAGCTATTTTTCCCGCGGTGGCCATATCGAACCCATCTTGTCGCCAAGTCTGGAAATACGCCATTTTATTTCAAAGAATTACTAGAATCTTATTTTTACCTTTCATTCTTATCTTATACCTGCGGTGACGCCAGGTCCGGCAAATTTTGTGAAGTCATTTTGAAGTTCGAATTTAATCCACTCAGGCAACGTTTTTTGGAATCCCACACACCTGCAATAACTAAACTGAAGTTTGAGCATGTGTTCCGAGTAACGCGTGATTCAAATTAATCGCGGGCAGGAGCAGGACTTAACATACTCATTGGGTAGGTTTTTGTGTACATGCGGAAACCATTTCTGCTTGTCGCTTTTGTAAACTGTAGACGAGAAGAAAAAACATGCAATATTTATGCAAGTTACCCTGACTGCGTTCGCGTATCTAGCGAGTTTGCACATCCGAGAGAATCCATGGCGGCAAAAACATGATTTCAAAATTAGCTGGACATTCGTAACGGCGGTTGTGTACATCCGCAAGGTAGTGAAAACACCTTGTGCCATAGTTCTGAACTAGGCATACAATTCGATTGTTTGAAACTGCGCCATCGCTCATCCCGAACATATTTACGGAAAATGGTAACCTTCACTTTTTGCCGTTTGATAATTTGTAAATTTATTGGTTTAAACTTATCTTGAACGTAGAAAATTTTTTTGTTCAATTACAGGCTCGGCAATCAATTGCATTTTCGGCAAGGGGTCGTGTTGACCAAGTGGAGTATGGCTCAAATGCCATTAAATGCGATGGTATGTCTGTTGCTATCCTTGCATCAGACGGGATCGTATTTGCAGTAGAGAAGAAAGAAGTGGGTGGATTTGGTGTTACGGAGACGATTTACATGATTCACGAGTAAACTAAGCGTTACCAATTTAACTTACGTACCAAAGGACAATCCTAGGTGTGAAATGATTTATATTCTGTCATATTTATTTAACAAGGGACATGGTCTGCAGTGTCGCTGGAAAGACTTCCGATGCTATCTTCGTCAAAGAAAATCTTCGACTGATGGCGGGACGCTACATGATCTGCAATGGCGAGCCAATACCATGCCAGCAGCTTATCACGCAGTTCGACAATAGACAGTCGTACTCGGAGATTTTTGGTGAAATAATATTACAAAACTTAATTATGTATTTTTTCCGTCATTGTTACCGGTTCAAGTAAATAGTAATTGCGGGTTGTTATATTTTTAGAGGGGAGACATTTACCTGTTTCCATTCTATACATGGGATGGGACAAATACAACGGTTTTCAGTTGTACCAGAGTGACTCGGGCATGACCAGTGTCAGGGAGAAAAAAACCTCTGTTGATGTTGAAAAGAACGTACGAAAGTATTTTATAATAAAGCTTGGCAACATATCTAATTTAATTAAGATTGCGTTTAATCTTTTAAATTTAAAATGTTAGAAGTCTGTCATTTCGCTGTTAAAGCAAGACTACAAAGACACCATGTCTGTAGAAGAAGTAAAGTTGTTAGTAGTAAAGATTCTTGGAAAGATGAAAGATATGGACCCAGCGAAGCCGATTCCTGAAAAGTGTAAGATATTTTTATATGACGCACACATGACCTTGCTGGCTGCAATATTGGATTTTTTCTTCCTAGTGGAAATCATGACATTAACCCGCGTAAGCAACAGAACAATAATGACCTCTCTGAAGCAACCGGAAATTAAAAAAATGATCGACGATTGGCTCGACAAACAGGAAGAAGCAAAGCGGATAGCAAAGGACGGGGATAGTAAATGAAGCAGATCATTCCTAAGAAAATGGTCCTTATTAAAGAGTACCCGTGTTCCGGTTCTCGATCCCAATTATGTACTTCAAAAAATTTTTTAAACAAATAAATGTAAGCGATGAACTGCGCTTTTTTGTAACTATTCCATGGCGTCATTCCAGTAAAGTGCATTACTAAAACTAAGACTTAATTGTAAGATAGAAATAACCATATCACCCAGATCTAATTGGATTGTCTCAGGATTGCGGGGTTTTTACACTCTACTTAATGTAATAACACTGTCAAAACATTCATCTCTCTCTATTTAAGACTCATTTTAATTGTAAAAGTAACTAAATGAATAATCGATAAGCTAAAAAACGACCAAACCCACTTCCCCAGTAAAACGGTTTCGTTCTCATGATGCGCCAAAGAAGTAACTAACAAATATTTTAAGTTTTAGTAGCAACAAAATAAACGACTGTCCACCTGAACCATAATCGCCAATATTTTTGCACCACAAGATTTGCACACAGCAACGGTTTCGTGCCCAATTGCTTAGATTGCTTGCGTTGCTTCATTCCTTTCATCACTAGATTAGCCTTTGACGAGTTACATTTTTGAAGGCGCAAAACGGGTGGAAAGCTCAGAACTAAAAATCTTGCATGTATAAAGATGAAAGTTTTGTCTAGGAAACGGTACTGGTCTCTTTTGAGTCCTCTTGTTCACTGTTTCTAGGTCTAGTATGATTCGTCATCGAGGTACACTGTACTGTTTTATATGCTAAGAACGTCCAGATGCCGAGTCAATCAATTTCATGCTCTTATAGATGTTTCTTTCAAGTTCGCTGAGCTTGTGTTGTGCTTGGTAAACTTCGCGGCGGCTGGAGACCTTCAGTATGTGCACCTGGCTATTCCCACAACCCCAGTGTATACGACTTGGAGATTAGAGTACAGCTGGGTATCAAATCTCTACTCCAAATCCTAGTCCTGATATATCATGGTCAGTCAGAGCCTCCGGCGAGCGCCTCCTGACAATCTCTCCCATATAACCATCCCGAACCGAACGCTACTTTTGTTTATATTTTGTTTATTCATTTTATTTTTCCAGCGAATCTTTCTTCCTAAAGGCTCATTCTATTTTTCTTAGTGTTTTCTAGGCTTCGAGCACTGGTATAAGATGAACTGTGCGGAAAGGTTCGTCTCAAGTAGGCATGAGACCTGTAAATAATCACATGGAGGCAGGTGAAACACCTGGACCCCCTTCCGACACTATTGTCTTATATGGAATGCAAGTTTCCTTGTTTGACTATTCCTGCGAAATTTTGCTCGAAGTTTTTTTGGGTAAGGCTTGGAAATATTTGACGAAGAGGCACGAGATTTTCAGTCAGATCTCAGCTCTGTTTTAAAAATTTGTTTGTCTTTTTCTTGGGTTGTTTGCTACTTTAAAAGTGTTTCGGATAGAATAGCTGTTTTGGTAGTTATATTCATTTCAGGGATTAGGGTCGTCACCTCGGTTGTTTCTGACGAAATGGAGTATCGAGACAAGTTAGTGTGTGCAGAGCCATCGTCAGCCTGCAAAGCGCCTCCTGCGAGCGCCTACGTTTAGAGTCATCATAATATAACTACAAGCCGCAGCAGGAGATTCATTCGAGTGCATTGGGGCAACCTGAGAACTAAAGTCAAAACTGGTCTATGGAGCCTCCGTAGATAGAGAGATAATTCAAATTCAAATCTTGTTCATAATTCTTTTATTTACCAATTTGTATCGTGTACTCAATACTCAAATTAGATTAAGTTCATGCACGTGTCTTTCCTTGCTCAGTATTTTATTAAGTAGCGAAAGCTGCTTTATAAGATCGTAAGTGCTGTCTGTCTGTCCGTCCGTCTGTCTGTCTGTCCGTCCGTCTGTCCGTCTGTTATCGCGAAATCTCAGAAACGCTTGGACGTACAGACT
>VICI01001911.1:0-19213 GCA_019593645.1 Akabosia matsudoensis | reverse complement strand
GTCAAATACATCCAAACAATGCATGAACATTCTACCCATCCAAGATGTTTATTATTATTTCTCGCATACCATTTCCACAAGTTTCTTGGTACTCCCACTTGTTCAAATCCAGACTATTGCCCTCAAAATTGTCTTCAAAGACGACATTTCCTTCCCAACAATGAACGCCAGATATAGAAAGGGCCAATAAAATGGCATAGCAGTACGAAGCCATGCCTAAAATCGAGATATACTGGTAACGAGGTCTGCTGTAGTTCACGTATTCGATTTTGCACCCGCAGAAGTGTAGAAACGTAGAAAATCGCGTGTTTTTAATGGTACAATAATTGATTGACAAGTACAGTTCCAATGATTGATGATAAAAATGTTTTCGTTTGTGCCGTGGGCCGTGGTGTACATCAGACAACGATTTGGTGGATTTGTGGACGAATGCTCAGTATTTATAGTGTGCACTTCGTAACATAGCCCCCATCTGTGACGATTATTCCGAAAACTCGTTACCACGAAAGGCTGTTCTAATTAATTATCATTTAAATTTTGTTCAGTTTGGCGAACCGCACTTGATACACTTTCCATAATGCACCGCTGCTGTCATCATGGTCAGGCCGATTGCAGTGAAATCAGTACATCTGCGTAATGCCTTTCGTTAACATTCTCTTCAGTCATTTTATTAACCTTATTAAACAGCTTTACAAAACAATAAATTCGCACTCGACAATTACTTAAATCATCGAAAATCATCATAACATATAACTCGCGTGTTTTCAATCTTCCACTGACTGATAACAAACTTTCAGTGGATCTCGGGATAAGAGTGAACCAGCCCGTTATACACCGAACCCTTAAAGTAGCGAAAGCCCCATGCACCTCGGACCATTTACGAAAATGCCCGTACCCGTCGTACCAAGCACAAAAATACCCATACCCCTCTTACCAAGTACAATAGTACCCCGTAAGCCTCGAACCATGTACAAGACTACCCGTACCCCTCGTACAATTTACAACGTGACGAAAATATACCCAGGTTTTTGAAGCAAAATTGATGTACCCAAGTAGGAATATCGAAATATGCAATAAATATTTTTTCGCAAACATTCGTCACCCCATAACTCGTGAACGTGACCACCTGACAACTTGAAACTTAGTCAGCCAGACCCTTGTCCAATGACGCTTATGCATGGAAAATATGAACCTTGGGCGACTTGTAATTTCGAAGTTATAAAGCTTACAGACGGACAGACAGAAAGACAGAAGAGACGATCCTATAAAGCAGCTTTCGCCACTTAATAAATAAAAACGTGCAAATTATATTAGTCTGCGGCAATCAATCATGTAAATTTAAATAACAAATGGAGTGCGTCCACATTTGTCACTGTCATTTTTCGTTTAAAATTTATACATCATACTCGACAATTACTTAAATCATCGAACATCATTATAACATATATAACTCGCGTGTTTTCAATCTTCCACTGATTGATAACAAACTTTCTGTGGATCTCGGGATAAGAGTGAATAAATAAAAACGCGCAAATTATACTAGTCTGCGGCAATCAATCATGTAAATTTAAATAACAAAGGAAGTATGTCCGCATTTGTCACTGTCATTTTTCGTTTAAAATTCATACATCAGTACTTTGAAGGCAACAAGGGCATATTTTTTTTTCACTTGACAGTTCAGGTCATATGGCAGAGTATTCAGTTATTAAAACCAATCTCGACAAGGAATTGCAATTGAACTTGTAAATACAATACGCGTAACTAATGTTTTGTCATCGCATAAAGTTTCACGAGTAAAATATGGGTCTACAACTTTTAATCAAAGTACAGTCTGCGGTTCTTCAAGATACACCTCTACCGTATAATTTTCGTATTGAAATTTCGAGCAACGATAAGAGAAACCACCGACAACATCATATATTACTTGCATTGCGCTGACGTGATTCTCATGTCCAAAGAACTTCACACTTTTAAATCCTATTCAGGGAACTGGGAAGATTACATATCGAAATCAAGACATGAGTTCTAATAGCTCAATTAATGTTTCATACTTAGCCCGTGCAGTATACTTTACAACAAAGTTTATCTCGACTTTGGTAACAGACATTTATCAAGCTAGGTGCTTATTAATAAGAAGTCTGTATTTGAACTTTATATACAGTAATTGTTTTAACGCTATATAACACTTAAATTAGTCGAGTTTACTGGAAAGTAAGTCTAGAGGTGCATATTTGATATTGTAGCATACTTGGGTTCAAATTTTCGTCGTCGTCCACTACAATTAGTGTTTACATAATCGTTACACCTACGAGTTGCTTCTACAACGCCTTCTTCATCCTCAAACGCTGCATTTTCAACTCCATTTGATGGAGTGTTGGTCTGACTATTCGACACTGTGTTTTTTGGTCAACACAGTATTGCCTACTTCGTCCCGTTCGAAGCTTTCTGTATTACTACTATCTTTTCTCTCAACCTGTCTTTCTCTTTCTTCAACTATCGTAACATCGGCAGTATTCACAATGCTTCCTACTCTTGAGTGGGAGTATTTCTCATGTAAATTTAACCTTTTGAGGTCATCGTTAATATCAAATTTAATACCGTCAGTCATAGTGCATTTGTTGACACTTGTCATTGTGCCTCGACTCATAACGCTTACAATACTGAGAGGTAGACTCTTCGGACCACTATTCAAATGATGTTGAGAGACTGAAGTGATATGACTGGAGTTGCCCATTGATACAGCACTACTTAAGCTTGGAGAGGCGCTTCTCATCGTGTGCCGACCATGGAATGAATCAGAGTTATCGGAATGCACTGATTGGGCTTTGCGAGCTCCTGTGTTTGTCCAAGCCATTCCAAGAAGACCTAAAAGCATCAGACAAATTAAAAGGACCATTCCTCCCACGGACGCTTGGTTAGCCATTTCAACGGGAACGAAAAGTTGCTGTTGCAGCTCATTCGCAAGTATTTCATTAGGTTCCGCCATCTGTACAATGAGGTCAGGATATAAATTAGATATGAAGCTACTGAAGCAAAGTTTCCATTGAAAGCTTGTATATGTCCTAAACACTTACCTCTTCCACCCACATAAAGGGAAACAGGGTAGGTCTTACATTAGCAAATGTTACCATATCCCGGTTGGGATTGACCATAACGTTGAACTGGACTCTTTTCGCAGCACGTAGAATTACCCCAGTTTTCTAACGAAATGATTTATGAGTATGAGTTTATATACGGTTTTTTTTTGAAAATTATGTGGTCTATATTCAACATACCGGTTCGATATCGATAACAGTCTCATGTTTACTCTTTTCAGGCTTTAAACCGATAACCATGTCTTGATACTTTTCATATGAATCCAGAAAGTGGGCTGGGGACAGCGCAATCGGTGCATCTTTTGTTCGAGATTAGAAAATTATAAACGAAAGCCTTATAAAGTCGTTGATTCAAATGAATATTTGATTATGTATAAAGAAAGAATCCATCTAAACCGAGTTCATATTGTTAACCAATACAAGTACAGTACAAGTTTGACTCTTCCAAATTAGGTAGCATCGTTACGTACTGTCTCTACAAGGTGCCATGCTGAGGACTCCATACTTAAAGCATTCGTTATTTTTGCCTTTTGGACAAAAGCAGAAGTCCTTGTGATTGAAAATTTTCTTGGCATCGGGCGTTTTGAATCGGTACGCCTTAATTCCATTAATAACCACCTCTTCATAGTAATGCACGAATATTGACCTGAAAATGGTAACAGACGAAATCTGATGGAAGCTTCCTTAAGAATTAAGCTCATACTATGGTGGGCGATAAGCCAAACATACCGACAAATATCAGAAGAAAAGAATCTGATCAGCGTCCTTTTAGTTAGAAATGGTGGGGCAATGGAACCGTCTGTTCCATTGATTAAGTTGCAGTATCCCGAGTAGTAATCAAGTTTGGTCTTGCCATTCCACGATACTATCTGACCAAACTCTTGTGGATTATTTTTACCTGATCGTATCACATACTCGCCGTCATCGGTATTATTTTTCTGTATAGTTTTAGATGGTTACAAAAGGTCATTATTCAAATTAGCCAAATCTTCGTAAGAATTCATAAGAGGGTAAATGGTCAGCCAGGGAGGGAGGATCATGTACACGTACATAAAATTAATATAATAAAACAATGGCGGACCAACCGCAATACATTCATGAGAAAAACCTTTCACAGGTATGCTATTGCGTACAAAACCCATCCATACAGGAGAAAAGTCCAACGTTCACTATGTGATCGCTGGAAAATTATGGTTTTAAGTGGAATATCGACCATAACCGCTTACTACGATCATTAAATTATGTAAGCCGAACTACAAAACTACGCAGTTGAATAAGAGATGCGTTGAACATCTTAATCCTTATCGTTGTTACATACCCCAAGGTAGAATCCGAATCTTCCTGTAGCAATGCTCTTAGGGATTCTCACACCTCCAACTAGTGTGACCGCAGGACTTTTCAAAAAATTTAGGTAATGCTGCACAGAGTATCCATCAAACATGTATTCCTTGACAGTAGCGTAAGTGAATAACCGTTCTCCTCGCTGTCGCATGTTTCTGTCCGCCAGTGCATGTGCAAACGAGAAATTTCCAACGTTGTCGTATGTAAGTTTAGATAATGTCTAGAAAAAAAAGTTATGATTTTCCTTGACCAATTAATTCATTTAATACAAAACAAAACAGTGGTGAGCTTTTGTTGTGGTAAGTTGTAATGGACAAATTAGATCTCATTTAAACTAACTGTGGGATAGTTACAATTTCAAAAATGGTCAGACGACCCTCTTCCACATAAATTATGAGCCTAAATTTTCTTTCCCACAGTCAAATTTTTCCATTGTTCCTAACTGCCAACTGAAAATCTGAAAACCAGAGTGATTATGACGGAAGGGATTCTTGAAAATTGCAAAATAATCGTTTTATGTTACGACTTTGAATGTACCTGCTTTGTTTCAGCTTCAAGATTCATTACAAAATTTCAGGACTGGCAGAATTAACTTGACATCCGTAGATTAAAACCGCTACATGTTGTAAGTCCATAATACGTAACAATATAAATTGCTACGAAGGCTAATTTTTTATTTAGATGCGCAAAGGGGTAGATTACAACAAGAAACAATACGTCGTGTATCTTAATGGGCCATCTTAAATACGCCGGGATTTTCCAGTGGGGCTATAAAATCGAGGCGCTTAAAGCTGAATCAAGTTCAAGGTTCTTCTCTTCATATACTATAACAAATATGTACCTACTAACTGTAATATGTGAGTCATGTAGCATGTTTTATAGCGAATGTGAAATGAAGGATATGAGACATTAAGACAGGTGAAAATGTCATTTTTGCATAGATCATTCTAGTTATGCATGCAAAAGGTGCGAATTTAGAAAATAAGGAAACACAACACGAAGGCTTTAGAGCTAACAAAATATTGTGTCTGCAAAAACTTTGAAAAAGGTTTACTTAATATTATCTTTAGGAACGAGAAGATGACGACCGCATATATGCAGCTTGTAAAATGCTAGTTTTGTATTTTAGTAATCATAAATTGAAATTCGTAAAATTTTCTTCTATCTACATATATCTAGCACGTAAGCCCTCGGTGAAGCCGTCTCGTGTTTAAGCATAGCCGAACACGCTATGAAAGCCCGACTTGCAAATAATTAATTAACATTGTTGCGATAATTTTGTTTGAACCAACGCAGGCCTACTATTATTTTTTTAACCTTAAGTGGGATAATCGTGTATGAAAAGATAGTGGTGTGGTAATCCGATTTTTGTAAATTATTCATACCGTATCTAATGCGTATCTAAATTCATCAATTAGAACCATGAGTGAATGTTTCTTGCAGAAGGAGATTATTAACTAGCATATCAGTAGTCTTTTTTCCTTCGGAATTTGAATTTCGGTCTGCGGGAAGTGCTTGTACGTAGTATGGACATTTGCTTATATAATCTACCTATGCTCCTTACATAGTTCATGTAAATCTAATATGGTACCGCTTATCATTTTCCTCGGTCATGCTTTTTTTGTCTTACCACGAAAGGAACATTGATGACGACTAATCGATCGTATTCGCTTCCGTTAGACAAGTCAGGACGGAATGTATAGATAATCCGTTGCCGATAAGTAATCGTATCTTTCTCACTGTCCACAGCGATAATATCTTTTATCCGCTTCTCCCTGAAAAATTGGAAACGAAGTCATAAGTGGGACAAGAATGAAATTGGTTCATTCTTTTAAGAAGAAATGTATGAGTACTCACTCATACGCATATGGTCCTGCTTCCACCAGTCTTGGCTTAGCCCCGTTCTGAACCTGTACCGGATTGGTGACATTGAAAATTCGGAACCTAATGATGATTGGAACTGGGATATCTTTCCATTTATTCCATGCATCTGAACCGGGAACCAGTTGTAGGCGCTGAAAAGAGATGTAAAATATTCAGATTATGAATAGTATTATAGCTTATTTCAAGAACTGTTGGAGAATTAAAACATTTCTGGAACTTCATCTGTGAACCACTCGAAAAGGCTCTACATGTGTACTTTTTGGTTGGGTGTCATGTACAGCTTTTGAATATTATATATGTGTATGTCTGTTTATGTTGAAAAGATGATTTCATATGCTACGCTTACAAATTTTTCGATATGTAGGCAACTATAGGTTAGCTTATTCAAAATAACTTTCCATGTTCTTATTTGCCAATGTGCCATCGATAATTGTTAGCATTGAAGGCATTTATTGCACACCAGCATAACTATAGAATTCAGAAAATGAGAGGGACAGCATGCTGTATTGTAGAGCTTACGTACGCGGTTTCTAGTTGGCGGTTACGTTTTCACGAAGAGAGTGCCCATACTGATTATCTTAACTATTGCATAGAATTATATAAAGCTCTTCCAGATACAATTATTAAATTACTAACTTACTGTAGTTGTTGAATGAGATAGACTTGCGTGATAAAATATAACTTCGAAATCAGAGTTCCAGTCACACATCATGAATTATATGTTAATTTTGATATTCTTTATTGGAGGAAAGGCACAACTGTTCGTTGAAGATGCAAGTGAAGGTCCTTGTCTTTCGGTGTCAGAATTAATGCCTCATTTGTACAAAGGACTGGACCTCGTACCGGTAACGTAGATAAAGTTAGGCTTACTGTTTTACCCGGAATAAGTTATTGTCATTTGCCCGTTGTGCTGTATACTTAGATAATGACATCGGGAGACTACTATGTTCCAATGGGAAGCCAGGCCTTGTACCGTGAATATGCCGAAGGCTTACTCGGACGTCCGGCTGCAACCCAAGAAGAACTAGACTCAATGCAGTTGGTCTTACGATGCGGCCCACTGTTTGCAACAATTCAGAACACGGGCTTTCCCTACATGGACCATCCGCCCAGGTTTGGCCAAACCTGCGTTTCCGCTGGACTTCCGAGTTTTCCGAACATCGGAATTATGACAGGGAACATGAACGTGGATTATGTTCAAGCAGTGTGCCTGGGAATGCCGGCGGCAAGACCAGATGGATCTTTTGCTCTGTCAGCCGCTCCCTCATTTAGTATGACCAGTTGAATGCAATTACTTTAGCAAATACTTGCTGTTAGTATTACTGAAAAACTAGTTGTCTAAAACAAATCGTTCTTCGTTTTTTTAATTTGAACAATACACAGTTTCTACCATGGATAGTATCATTTGGGTAAATTCGGAAGAAACCGTCCTTCTCACGTACAGATGCCCAGCTAATGGAATAAAGGATTTCAAGGTTGTTTCCAAAACTAAGAAGCTCAACCCTTGGGATATTGATCAAATTAAAGAAAAAGTTAAGCAGATGGGCTTCAAAGAAGAGTTCATTACTTTTATGAAATATGATGACACTGATAATGAAGTGTAAACTTGTTTAACGGTAGTAGTTTTATCTAACATCATCAATTTGATCAATCTAGTCATTATTTTTTGGAAGTAAGCAGAGGAAGTACAGTGAATTACTCCATTTTTTAGCAATAAGAACCATTGAAATATAGTGCGAGAAGACACCAATTTGCCGAAAATAAAACAGTGTATGGAAGTCAAAATTTTACATTATGATATCAAGTTTTATTGAAGATGCTCATTATATTTTATCATTGATCCTTCAGAATTAATGAAAGAATAAAGTACCACATAAGGAACAGTGATTAGTGATTGTAAAGACAGAGTAACTTATTGAGATACGGATCAGGCATTGACCCTCGTTCCAGAGGGTGTGAACATATGAATTGAATGGAATACGCGTAGCGTATATCTTTCATGTGACATATTTGCCCCATTTTCCTATTTGGGGAACAAGTTCACTTAAAGACTGAGTTCAAGCACATCTATTGGTTTTACCTCCACCGGAAACAATCAATTAGGTGAGATATGTCACGTCCGCATTAGCAACGTTGTTCCTGTTTTAATTCTATATCATCCGTCATCAGAGCACTAGTATTTTATTTTGCATCGTAGAACGAGTAAGTAGTCGCTTAAAGTCAAAAGTAGTCTTATATGAGGTCTGCCCTTTTATTGTATGATGCTACGAACAGAAATACTATAATTAGTTTGCACACTTGAATTAGCAAGAAGTTGTAGCAAAGCGTGATGAGGATTTTAGTAACAGTGGTATCAAGGCATATCGCACATTTGATGTGACATTGATTCACATTAACGTTTACATCAACACGAAGTAATATATACCTTCATACACAAACATGGCCGAGACGCCTACGACGAGCGCTCTTGACCGCATCAGAAAGTTAAGAGTTCACAGTATGGTCAATATTGTAACTTTAAGATCTTCATGCATGTATGATTCCTAAATAGCATACATGTGGCATGAGCAATTTTCTGTACGAAAACCTCTGCTAATAGGTTGGTTAATTCTTGTGTGATTGCCTGTTCGGTTGGTTACTTTAATGGTCATGAGCACTTAAATGATTTGAACTTCTTGAGCAACTCTAATGGAATGTTAAACTGCAGAAGCGATATGACATAGGTATTTGGAAGCTCCTGGTCAATGTCAGCTCTCTGTTTAGTTTTAATATGGATTAAATATAAGATACGATTTGATTGGATCATTCGGATCCGCATAAGTATGAAGTAACAGAAATGCATTCCTTTCTTTGATTTAAATAAGTGAAACAGCATAGCATAAAATTGTGGTCCGAACAACTGTATCGTTTGCGATTACGAACAAACGTTAGGTTGCAAAATGCGACTTAAATTAAAAGCGCTTAAACTGTTTATTATAAAAAAATTCAAGTTGAGGGCCAAATATTATCCATAGCCTGCATGTTGTTCAATGTGAAATTTACTTTGATTCTGACAACCAAAAAAAATCGTCTTGAAAAGACAATAAAAGATTATTACACCTTGTTAAAAATTTGCTCTTGAGAGTAGTCTATGACCTTACACATGTAATTATGTAACAGAAGGATTCGTCACCACCAGAGTATCGCCTTTTTAAAGAAATATTTACCAAGATGTTTGATCAGACAGAAGCAACAACACGATACGTAAGCACCCACTAAGAAAACTAAGAAAAAATTAATTATTTGCCACGTGCACTTTTTATGCTCTTGCATACCAGTTCTGCGAAGAGAAAAGGTTAAATGATGAAACTGGGCACGGCATATTCCAGCCAGTCAGGTACTAGGTAGGGGATTTTTTGCATACAGATGTGAAACGAAAAGCAAAAGATTATGAATACAGTTTCATCGCCAATCTGAAACGAATCGAGATTTATATACCTTTGTGAAAAAGTTTGGCATGAGTGTTGTGTTTCTATACGGCTCAAATAATGAAAGATGAACCGCTGTGACAGGTCAAACACACGCATCATCACCTACGTATTTTTCGACGTTATGAAAACTTGAGAAAATCGTTTTGAGGTGAAAAAGGTGTAAATCCCGAGGGTATATAATTGTTGGCGCGGATTGGAAATTTCATAAACGTCATCCTGCAAATACTTTCAACTTCGCGATTATTGACTTTTGGACACGTGTTGAAGTGTAAGTAAAGTAAGCTCTGAAGAAAAAATACGAAATACAGTAGAATTATTGGCATGTACATTTTATTCTATCCTGAAGACTAAAGAAAACGGTTACTTCTGAAGTACATTCATCCTAATTTGATTTGCTAGGAAGCATCAATATACGTGATTTGCTTCAATATTTGATTTATGAAACTATAAATTTGCAATGCACACAGAATCATAGCTAACTTAAAAGCATACGCTTGTTGGTCTGGAGGATCAATATCATAAAAACAATTTGCATAAAAACATATTTTGTAAAGAACCAACGCATAGTCAGTTCTTAAGATTTTTTGGCAATGCAATGTTACAAGGGAAGGCGAAAGAAATTCAAGTTCACAGCGATGCTAGTGTGCATCTTAATTTCATCGAAGCTGATGGCCAGCCGGTCATCCTATCATTCTACGGATTCCAAGCTCTGAACGAAGTCGCTGCACACGTACCTAATTAGCGACCTTTCGATCCATCTGAAAATCAACTTTTCTATGATTTATTCTAAAGGGCTAACGATGGCATTGGGTAGCCCAAAGTATGTCACTGTCAACCCACAAACAGGAAATACATAACCCGTGGACGTAGATGCACGCATAAATAAAAACAAACGCAGTAACAAAACAAAACTTAGCGTACAAAAATTCTAAACTGAATTGACTTCTCCTAAAAAAATAGAAGAAAAACAATAGTCGACATAAATGTTTTGTTTGGACCAGTAGAATGAACTGAGGTACTTCCCTCACTTTCGCCTAGCCCTATTTCATTTGACTTATTTTTTGAATTGACAATAACTTTTTACAGTTATATCCCCGATCGCTATCGAAAACAGTGTTTTGTTTTTTTTGGGCCAAGACTGGGTCAAGTTGAAACGGGATTTTCCTTTTGTTTTTTGATATGTAAATATTATGTTTTAAAACAAAGACTTCTAAACGCTTGCATTAATATTTTCAAAATCTGATAGTATCTCTATTACAAGAGTAAGCATGTTTCCACATCGAATCCCTTTGTTTGTCATAATGGTTTTTGATATAGCTTGCAAAGCGTGTATTATCTATTATCTCCAGATGAATTTTTACTGATAACTTTTCTAAACTTGTTGAAGGCGGAGTTGCTTCTCCGTGAAGACGTTTGCTTAGTGCATCACATTCAACGCAAGAACGTAGTGAGGTAGGTAATGTCATCATTAAAGATGACAATACAGCACATTGCAACTAGCCGTCGAGGTTTTTTAGATTCCGAACCGTACGCGTGTGTCATTGCGTGCACAAAATGTCCATTGCTTTGGGCTGAATTGACTTACAATGGGCATACTGTTACAACGATGCGGACATTAACTTTAAGGTAACCGTGTATACCTCGGCGCCCTCGCGTGGACGTGGAGTGCGTACATCTTTTCTAAGTACTCTCGCGACTTGTTGCAGTAATTGCAAAAAACAAGGAACCAGTTTGACTTTCAACTGTGGTGATTTCAGCTGCTCCTTGAGTTGACAATGAATTCTACAAGGGTACGATGTTAGCTGAAAGATCATTTGAACAATATGTAACAGAACTCTCGTGCTATTGTTTGACTCGTATTACCTTGCAAAAGGGTACCTGTCATTAGCAGTTGTTAGCAAAAAAATTAAGTTTTGATGGTGACTTTAACACTAAGAACCCAACAACAGAAGTATGTTTTGAATGGATTGAGGAAATATTATACCTTTTTACTTGAGACATTATGCATTATGGCAGAAAAAGTAATTTTTGAAGGAAATTACATCTATCAAGATAAGCAATTGTTGCAATTGTTATGTCTTTGATGACTGTGTAATGTCTAAAAATATGCATCTATTCAAAACATTTCAAAAATATCATGTAGGATTTGTCAATAGAAAAAAATGCATTGTCTAATTTTTAAAAAGGTTTTTGAACCTTGGTTTTAACAGGGTAGCAATAATGTGATCAAATCGCACTATTACTAATTAAAGATTAAAGTCAACATAAATGAAAACACGCTACTGTATGTTAAAAGATTCTAACTAATTCTAAAAATTTTAAGCAAACATACTTTCATACATGTTGAATGCAAAATAAGTGCCAAATACATAATACGCTTTTCCGTTTGATTAGATAAAAGAATTTGTCCATCTGATATTGTGGTTCGAACGGCGAATTCGAAACACCACTTTGATCACTGAGTTTAGAGTGACCCCAACCCAACATTAGGGCGCAAATTCAACGAATTATTGTACATAAATTGAAAGCTTTTTTTTACCGCAGAAAGCTATTTGAATCGTAATAACCGGATCTAATTTTTCATGCTTTTATCCTGCAAATGACATTATATAATTTAACTACATAGATTAATCCAAACTTCAACAAAAACGTGTAGGAGCCCAAGGAATCAAGAAGGAACCCTTGGAATGAAAGTATTTATGACAAGCGTTCGGCTAGTTACATGATAATGGTAGTGGTCAGATGCAGTAATATTTTGACAGTTACATAATAATTACGAGGGTGGTATATTGATCAAAGGCTACGAGAGTTGATGTGGTTTGGTTTGCGGCAACAATCTTTTTCAAGCTTGTGTGACTTTGAATGAACCCTCGAAAATTTTTTGATGCCGTCACGAATCTTTATGATTCTTCTAGCGCTTCCTTCCTTCCTTCCTTTTTATATCAATGTTATTTGTGTCCTATTATAGAAATGCTCCTTTAGATACTGTGAATTCGTTAAACTTGACCTGATTGGCAATTTCATTAACTTTATAGCATATAAGTTCCTGTATGACATTCAATTCCTATCCAATGTTGATTGCAATAAATATATCGTGCTTCAAGGTAGGTACAACTTTTGTAGGGAACTAGTAGCTCGACAAGCTTGCGTTACGAAACAAACATGATCTTCAACAAGTTTTCTAACTTGATGATAGACTGCGGATATCCTGGTACAAGAATGTGAGAGATATTTAAAAAAGGAGATTTTTCTTTGCGGTCGCCGGTAGCCTCTTCAATTCAATTAATGATAGACTACTCCATCGGTTATCATAGTCCAGCTTAGTTTCTTCTATTTTCCTCTCGGTAATGACATACTTTTAAAACTTGGAGATGAAAACAATTATGCATCGAAATGACCATGATGATTACAAAATGCTTTCTTTTCTCACACGCCCACGAATTGGTAAGTTTTGATTTTTGCAGTCATTTTGGGCAAATATCAACACATTCGAAAACAAATTTTAGTAAAACCAATACGCTTTGCAAATCTTCCTTTTGTATGGTTGAGAAAGTATGTCTGTCAAGCAATTACTGACTCTCTGCTTATTTGATAGATAAAGTGTACCTTCTAATACGGAATGATTGTTGCATAATCCCCACAAGAGCCAATGTATAAGTAACTACTTGTTTACGCCNTGTCAAGCAATTACTGACTCTCTGCTTATTTGATAGATAAAGTGTACCTTCTAATACGGAATGATTGTTGCATAATCCCCACAAGAGCCAATGTATAAGTAACTACTTGACAGTGCAAATATATAAGACAGTTTTGGTCATTCGTCAATATTGAGATAATCACTTTCACTTTCTATAGAACGTGAAAAGCAAGTATGTAATTAGCAGATACATCTTAATTTGACTTTTGAATCAACACATAAACCTGTCACAGAGAATGAGTGGCTCTCTAATCGCATTCTCCTCTGTGGAACCTGTGAATTACTAGGAAGTAAGCACAATGCCAGAGAAAAATGAGAAGAGAGTACTTGCTTAAACGATGCAAACAGTATCGAAACTCTCGGTTTAAACAGTGGTTCACGTTGGATAGCCGATGAATCATGCAGCCTCGCTTGCAAACATCATCGGAAGACATGTATTAGTGATTATAAATTTATGAACCGACAATGGCTATTCTAAACAGAGTATTTGCTGAAGCTACTCAATGCCTAATCAAAAGCAGTTGAGCTTGTCTACATAAAAAACATAGCTTGCTTTAAAATCCATTTTACTAGATGATTTGCCTTTGGGACAGCACGAGCTTGCACTGCGATTCGAGATGGTGCAAAAACACCATTTCAACTTCTTCGGGAATCCCTCTGACGCTGAATGCATAATATGCAAATGTTTGAAAAGACGTAGCAGCTATTTTGTTTCCATTACCTGTGCAATTTGCTGGTCAACAACCCAATCAAGGGCCATCCATTTGAAAAAAGCCGTAATGCATAGCAGTAGAAAACTAGAAACTACAAGAGCCAACGGTAGCCTCCGACATATTGACGAGCAGGTGCAGGATTTCTTTTTCTTGACTAAGGAATCAAGATGATGATGGTGATGGTGATGATGATGTTCAAAATCCTTAAGCGTTTCCATTTTGCTAGAACCCCGGGATGCTATCTCACTCGACATCAAAACCGAAATTTGACAGCACACGTGTGATCAAAAACGACATAAATAATCTCGCTGGGTCACTAATAAGATCTAGACCTAGACAATGCGATTTAATTTATCAGTATATCGGTTGTTTTGGGATATTTATAGAATGCTCATGTAGAAAAACACTGTTAAAATAAAATTTCGAGCACAAAAAGACACGTGCACATTTTTTTCAGGTTGAATTGTTAACTTGTTCTAGTTCACTGTTTGTTCCGATTCCGGGAACCACTCCTGGCCATAGTCCAGCAACAACTGGACGCATTCCTAATTGAGTAGCTTTACATAATTCTCCTCCATTATTTTTGCAGCATATACACAAGGTAATCATGGCATTCGAGCCTGTTTAAGGAAGGTACTTTTTCAATCTTTTTTTTCAATCACGTCTATACATTAAACTTTTGTCTACTGGCTAGTACACCATCCAGCGACAACTTGGAACGCACTTGCATTATTTAATGTTATTGTACATGGTACTTACTTCCAGTGAAAATGCAATTGTAAACACTAACTCTGCAGAATAATCGTACTACCTGTTTAAAACATTTTTGCACGCCACTATGACGGCAACATGTTGATTCGATATAGACGGAACGACATACGTAACGCACGATAAAACCATGCAACTTTGTTAGCACTCACTTCCCTGTTTTCGCTCACCAAAGTTGTTTGCCTAAGCCTTCAACGTGGAGACACCAAGCGTCATACTAACAGTGTTTTCGCAGATTTTGCACTTTACAGGCAGTCGCAAACTTTTCAGTTACACAGTATTTCAGTAAACACACGACAGGTATGTAGTTTGCTCATCCCTTTACCCATCTCCCTGTAAAGTAGGTCCTTCTGGATGATTTCAACAGTAAGTCGAAGCACTGCAATTCCTGGTTACACAGAATAGAAAAGATTTGCACGAAGATGGTATGCATATGGTAACTCCAACAAAGCCCTTTTGGGATATTCTTGGGATCCTTGCTTTTGTGCGTTCTGGTTATTTTTGATGATGAACAGGGAAGAAGTTGAATTTGGAGCTGCCCAGTAACAAGCTATGATTTTGCATGTTTTGTAGCACTTGCAGCTTGATTACTTAGTGGGTTCACACTAAAACAACCTAATGCATAGTCAAGATACTTTCAATCCAAACAGTATGTCATGGATCCAGAATATAGGGTCACCATTAGGAAGAAAACATAGAAAAAGAGTGTTGGTTAACAAAGCAAATCCAAAATATTAGTTGGCCGAATAGAAATGAGCGTTTTGTGTGATCTTCTTGTTTTAGCGATCGTTGTTGCAAAATGCCCAAAAACACAACATGTCTCCACTCTTCGTTTACTAATTTTTCTTGTAACGTTTACTTTTGGTACCGCCACGTCTACTCAATGTTGGACAGTGGGCAGAGAAGCGCAAAATGCCGATAACATGGCGACATGGTCGCTGGCTACAATTTGACGCGAGGATAAGCACTTGAATCCTGATTTTGTGGCTACGTTAAACCGGCGATATGTATTGGTTTTCTTGCGAGCCAAGTCCCACATCGAGTTAAACGTATTTAGTGTTACAGTCACATTGTTGGTTATTCAATCCAGATTCCTATGAGTGCAAATATCTAAACGGCTTGACGAAACGTAAAGAAGCTACGTATTACGCGGATTGGCAGTTGCAATGTAATGCAACACGTAGTAAAATTTGCGTATGTAACCATTAACGTTTCGCCAGTAGTGAATGAATTAAAACGCTTTGTATTCTTTTTTCGTAAGTTCCAAAAAAAATTTCGTAAATCTATAATGAATGGGTTATCTTGAGTTGAGTTACAAAAGGTGAAGGTATGCATATGCATATCTATATTGCCACTATTTGCCACTTCAGAAACAACCAACAACTTGCTCTGCACTTGAGACTTGGATGATCAAGATAAGTATTTATTAAACATGGTGGTAGGGTTTACGATCTAAGTAAGCGGTAACATTAATGTATACCTTGAGAATTTCACTAGTGCCACTCATTGATGAACTCAAGTGATAATAATGCTTAAACTCTTCATCAAGTTCACCAAACGCACAAAACAAAAATAAAGACGACATCGAACTAATGAGCTAACTAGATTATCACTCGCAACTATTGACAGATAAACATTACCCCCCCCCCCTCTTACACATGCACCTAAGGCACCTAAATATACAAAGATGTTTTAGATTGCGATATTTGATCTTGCTACAAGACCTCTAAAAAATTTTTGGTTTGCTAATTTTTACCCACAATACATCAAAGTAATTTGCTAACACTATTTGGTCTAACATTTTACATAATCCATTTTGGCTGCTATCGTACATTCTGATATGCTGATACGAAATGGAAAGATTTGTGTAGTTAAAAGAACTCAGAGTCAAGCATGTAAGTTCAAGTCTCAAATTGAAGGGCTATAATGGCTTTTGCAACAACAGAATATATCTTCCAAGTTGTGAGTTCACCGGAATGTACATTTAATTGATGTTACAAAAAATAACGTATTCAGCCAACTTAACAGTGTCATACCAGTATCCTTCACTTGCACTTAACAACATGGATTTTAAACTAAACACAGACAGATTGAGATTGCACAAGCGCATCGGTACACGTGACATGTGGATTGATATAGAAAATATGCTCACTAGAAGGGCCTTACTTACAAATTAAATTTAGGCTAATATTAGACAGGTTATTCCTCCAACGCGAGTTTGGGATTGGTACAAGGTTTTGGAAAAATGGACTATTCAATTTCTATACTACTTGAACATAAAGCATCCCAATATGGCATTCCAATCTCGTTGATTGTTGAAGACCAATGTTGAACATTTGGTAAACTGACTAGCTTAATGAGAAAAAATGAGTTAAATCACAATCAAATATTTTGCTAGTCGTTGGGAATAGCTGGGCTTATAGAATGTATTTATCACTCATTAACAATTTCACAAATTTGCATGTGAAGGAACAGAAACTGTCACTTCGCCTAACTCTAATTAATGCTAGTATGAGCACAAGAACTGTCAAACTACATTCTGCTGCACTTCGGCTTAATGTGGAAAGCAAGAAGCGACTCATTTATAAATAAAATGGTAATGATAATTACTCACTACTGTTAATAAAATAAGTCTTTTGTATTGCTAACGTATAAGCTTGCGGGTCATAATTCTACCACACGTAGAACAAATTAAATGACTGAGTGGCTATTGAGTTGACTTTGGCTATAAATTTTCTTTATGGTAAAATTTTCTTCTCACCGTGCACGTTTTAATGTGAACGAAAGGGCTAATTTCATTAAGTCCTCGATCTAGTGACTATTATAACAAGAATTCACAATTCGTACAATAAACTCTTTATTAGCGTCAACAATTTTTGTGCAAACAAAGGCCTCTTGATGCTAATATATGTAGACAAGCATTACTTATATGTCAAGTGATGACTGAACAATTCAGCATTTATGTGTGTTTAAAACACGGACATAACGATTTCCACACTTTTTTGCATTCAGATAACTATTCAGGATAAGGCTCTGACCTGAAAAGCGCGTTTCCTATGAGTTGTGTTTGAAAACATAAAATATTTTTAGTATAGCTAGCCAGAAGTTACCATCTTGCAAAAAAATGTGCCAATTCTATTCTGACATTTCATATAGCTTGCAATTATCAAAGAAAATCATATGCACTTTGTCTGCACAACAAAAAGATTAAACAATGTGCGTAGCTAAAAACAATAAAAACCCAAGCCAACTATGCGTAAACTGCATCGCTGCAAGTCAAGTCAACAATGTTTCTCATATCTGCACCAGATTTTAAGATTGAAAGTTTCTGTTTGAAGTAGAAAGGCTCGAGAAACATTTGTTTCGATGTGTTGTGTACTGAGCCTAATTTAGCAAAATAGATGCTAAAATTTTAGCCACGTCATGTGATTATGTTGAAGCACATTATGCGTGAGTTGCCTACAATAATTGGAGCATTTAAGTTTTAATTCTTCCTATGTTATTTTTTACTGTTACAGGTTTTAAACGATTCATTTTCTAAAGTTAAAGCTGTTGTCGAACTTGAGATACCATAAAACTTTGAATACATTTCTAGAATGAAACAATACCTTCCTCATATTGTCCTGGATAGACTGCCACTTGTTTAAGTATGCATCTGCTCTACACGTACAGCATTGTTACCTATGGTTAAGGTTGACATTTGTCCTGATGTGTGAATCATCGCCGGTCTTTCTTGTTCACTAAAAAAAGATATACTTTGAATTTAGAGCAGTAGTTGAGCATTACTACCATCTAAGAGCTAATCGCTTTGTGAATTCAGCGAAAAACTTAGATTATCCTCATCAGAATAAATTACTGCTATCATCTCGTAATGAAACAACAGAACGTTTAACATGGGTTATGGCATGGCAAAAGTATGATTTTCTGAGATACGTAATCTTACTTTCTCTCTTCTTTTTTACTCTCACCCATCGGAATTCAGTATCATTATCATTGTTACTACTGCTAATAGCCTATGTTGTATGTACAATGGACAACCCTGACATGAACGTTTCCCGTTCGGTAATTTGCCAAAAATTATATGAGTGCTCAGCTACATAATAATAAAAAGGATTTTGCTCGTTTGTCAATACCATTACGTTCTGGTATCTGCTCTTAAATTTTAATCGGAATGGAGTCAGGTGAAGACACAAGCTTTCAAACATTTTGAGCCATCGTCAACTGTAATCTTGAAATTAAAAGAAA
>VICI01001910.1:0-19218 GCA_019593645.1 Akabosia matsudoensis | reverse complement strand
AATGAAGGTAGTTCACGAGTACATTATTCATTGTGACAGTTAACGGTTAAAAGCATGACGGTTGAGTATGATGTATGAATACGATTTTCATCTTTTATTATAGACTGCTTGTATCTCAATATATACACACCTCAGGTAGTTATGAAACCTTACCACACTTAAAACCTAGCACCTTTCTAGTAACTGTAATGATTTTTTTCTGTGCTAATTCACTAAAGATTCCGTACATCGATGGAAAGGGGAGGCAGGTATTTTTTGAGCCTTTTCCTGTCATCATATGGATATTCGGAGGCTCTTATTACTTTGGAAGCTCAGATGAATTTGGTCCGTCTTATTTGTTAGATCGTGATGTTATCCTTGTTACTTTCAACTATCGGTAATTTAAAGCAAAGCATGTTCTTGGTTATGACTTGGTAATTAATGTTTAATTTTTTTACAGCCTTGGCGTGCTTGGCTTCCTTAGCAGTGACGGAGTGTCGGGCAATTTCGGTCAGTGGTTTTTTTGACTCCTCAAAGGGTTGACTTTAATTTTGTACTCACAAGTTTTGTTGCGAGAAGCAGTTGAGGTTTTAATTTTGAGTTTTATTGTGCATGTAATATCTACGGTTGCAGGATTAAAAGATCAAGCACAAGCCATACGATGGGTATACGAAAACATTCACAGTTTTGGAGGGGACCCGAATCGTATAACAATCATGGGTAAGTCAGGTGGAAACACTGCCTGTTTTCACTTCATCCCAAGTAAACCAAAAATAAACAAATTACACAGCCAATTTATTTTGGAACATGTCTAGGTCATAGCAGTGGAGCTGCCTGTGCGCATTTGCACTTGATTGCCAACAAAACGACACAATATTTCCAAGCCGGTGCTTCATTCAGCGGATCCGCTTTCACTCACTGGGCTGTAAAATCCCCTGAACAGGCAACACGGCTGACAAATTCACTTGCTATCCAAGTGAGTTGTAATTATCAAGATGTGGAAACAATGATGGAATGTCTCCGACATAGAAATCCAGTGGAGCTAGTTTCCGCACAGTATAGGTTGATGGTAAACTTAATGAATGAAAAAGAATTTCCATTTTGCATAAATTGGTTTGTTCTGAACTTTTGTCTGTGTACCTTGCCCAGAAATTTGCACCGTTTCCAGTTGTATTATTTGCCCCAGTTATTGAACATCCAGACGCGTTTGCAGCTTACCTCACCAAAAAACCTGATGCTGCTTACGCCCTTCAGCAGGTGCTTCCTAAGCCATGGATCTTTACAACAACTTCACAAGAAGGATATTTGGGAATGTTATGTGAGCCTAAATTCAATTCAATAAGGTCTTTGTAGCTAGAAAGATTTTGTGAAATGCGAATTCTCTTGTACATGTTTATTTGTCCTCCGGTTACAGTTTTGCAGAGTTTCTTCACTGAAGGAATCTTGCGATCGAGGTGGGATGAGCTAGCACCTATTTTCTTGGATTACGAATACACAGCTCAAAACGTGACAGAAGTGACGAATAAAATAACTAAATTCTATTTCGGAGCTAACTCACCTCTAACTGTATCGCAGAGCCGAATTGCAGCGGTCAGTGTGATATTGAAGAAATCTAACATCTTTACATAGTTTAGACCTCGATCAAATTACAATCTGATGAAAGATTATGAAGTTGATAAACTTCTTCCATACAGGCTTTTGGGGATCGATTGTTCATGCCAGGAATTCATAAAGCCCTAAAAGTTCATTCTCAAATCGCCCCAACCTACGCATATGTGTTCGGATTCAAGGGGAAGTATAGTTTAGGAAGCCTAGTTGGGAAGACTCCTGCGGAATGGGGTACTAGCACCAGTTTAAATGCTAAAAACTTTTCATAATCTTCGTATAAGCTAAGAAACTATTTTTCTTATAGGGACGCAGCATCAAGATGACATCATGTACTTCTTGAACAGCTCATTTTATTATAGTGGGTTCAAACGAGATGATCACGATGAATTAACCTTGTCCAATGTTATGACAAGCCTAATTTCTAATTTTGCTGGGAAAGGGTGAGTAATGGAAAATAGGTATTTCTTGATTTGATCTTGTGAAAAGATTCGACAATATTTTCGTTTTCACCTATAGAGAACCACTTCTGACGCAACCGAACAATGTAAATGTTCGAATATGGGAACCAGTTGACCCTGCAAATATCCAATATCTCTTACTCAATAGAGACATACGTATGATACCTGAGCCATTCAAAAAAAGGATAAACTTTTGGTTGTACCTGGGATTATCGGACCCCAAGCTTGTGTATCCACTTTTTGATGTGTAGCACTCCAAAGTGAATTTTTTGCTCAAGTTATCTTCTACAATGATTGTTAATACTTAGTTCATTCAAATACTCACTGTGATTTTATCTATAGGAAAAATGTAGCTTATTGTTTCGCCAAACATGCAATTTATTGTTCAGTGTGATTTTTTCGTATCTGGAGCCTAGAAAGTGTTGCAGATAAGTGATAAGCTAATATTCCAGATAAGCTAATAATAAACACTAAATGATGGGAAAATTAAGTCAAGCAGTAAATTGGTTACGCCAACGTGCACGTGAGACGTATTCACTGTGTAATTAAAGGCATAGGCATATAGTATGAAAAATGTAAATTGCTTCATAAATTCTCACTGTAGTCACAATCCCATAAAAACCTAGCAAAAACTATAACAAAAAGAAAGATGATTCTTCTGGTTTTTGTTGTTTTTGAATTTACACAACGTCATGACTTGTACCATAGACAAATTAATAATATAAATTATTATGACTTATTGCACGATTACTGATACTCAGATTTAAAAGCGACCATGCTCAATACTCATTGGAAATGATCGAAGAACCGTAAATGAAAACATGATTATGATTTCACAATTCCAACTTGTAGAAAACAATGCTGGTCCAGTGTCACCTTGCGCAAAATTTCTAGTAACTTTGATGGTTTTATTCCTGTGTTATCGTTTTTTCTGCTTTAGCTGGAGTTGGCTGTGGTCGACAAAAAAAACTGATCCAATGTAACTTCTATTCAAAGCAATACTGATAACATAACGTGGCGAGGGGATATCCCTGTATCGACAGCGGTATGCAATGCTGTCTAATATCAATAATCATTTACGACAAAGCCTGAACCGTTTGTTAGTTCATGTAGATTGCATAATGTATCCGGTCGAAGCTCATCAAGGTGATATTTTACTTAATGTTTTATTTGTCCGGAAGTTAGCATTTGGCTCTTCATACATATGAAACGTTGTTCACTAACTCAAGCATTCAATTAGACAAAAATAACAGTAAATTTACAAGGCCCAAGAACACGATGGAACATAGTACTTGTCATGTCCCAAGGCGCACATGTTATTATCACCCTTAGTGTTGCGCTGGAACTTCCGTAAGGTTAATGTTAAATTATCCGAAGTCAAGCACAAAAAAAGAATGAGAATTCCTTAACAGGTAAAATTTAGCAGACGTGCATACTAATTAGAATTGGTTTTTGCTATGACTGGCGAAACAGGGGCAGAAAATGTATTCAGTAAGAGTGTTTATATGGATGGATGATAAATATTTCATAGTTGGGTCGTGCTGTCACGTTTCCGAAGACAAACCCCACAGTCAATGACACTCGATTTCCAACGCAAAATTTATTGATTTGCTTGGACTCTTACCATTCTGAACCATGCATTCTTAGTACGGATCGAATTCCATTTTTGTCAATTGTTTGAGAATTCATCACTAAACAAACATGCTCTTCTAACTGTGGCTCTATTTGCATTCAAACCTATTTAGTGAGAAAATCCTACGGCTATTCTTATAGTAGTAAAGCCTCAACATGATTTACGATAGGTTTTGAGCGTCATCTTAGCAAGTGCTAATCTTTTATGTTGATTAGAATGACTTGGTTCGCCTTAATTCTATCACTGGATAATTTCAGTATACGAAAGCCATACCTGTTTCTTTATGCACATTTTAATACGTTGTGTGTGTGGAAGCTCTATACCCTCGCGAGTACACTATAATCGTTTGGATGTATAATTATGAAAGCAGCAAAAACTGGTTCTTGACTCTTGAAGATGTAAGTTGCTAGTCAAAGATTAAGTTTACCTGGGATTTCATTGTAGAGCTTCTGTCCAAACAATTTCACTCTCAACGTACTTTGTCCGATGATGCATGCTTGAGTTACTTTTTAAGTTCAATAAAGATCTACATTTCATGCCAAAATGCCAACCACTAAGTACATCCGCTATTTTTGTCTGGACCACAGTGTGACAAACGCACGAAATTGTTTTCGGGTTCATTTTCAGATTTTAAGTTTCGGTTCATAGATTTTTCCATACTATAATATTCAACACACGAGTTTAGGTAGGCATACAGCAAACATACCGAACGAGTTTAGGTAGGCATACGACAAATATATCGAAAATGATATTAACACTGGGAGGAGTGTTCCTCTTCAATTTGTTGTGTGGGCTGGTCCCTTGTGATCCAAAGTTTGAGACACCAGAAATCTTATCAGAGCCCAAGAACCAAAATGTTCTTGCGAAGAACATCGCAACGAGAAATGTTCTCCCTCGTGTGAAGACGTTATATGGATGGGTTGAAGGATATGTCATGAAGTCCTCGATGGGGAAGGATTTTTTCGCTTTTGAGGGAATTCCTTACGGAGAGTCAACGGCGGGAACACGTAGGTGGAAGGTAAGAAAAAAACACGTAGATATAAGAATTAGATGCCTCTGCAAGTAACTGTATTATTGAAAATTAGATTTGATTGAGGTTGGAAAAGAAATTATCGACTCCAGTTGTTAGATCGATATAGATGGGGAAGTTTAAGTGTTGAATAAAGTAGTGAGCTATTTGAATTTTCATCATTTTAACTTTTGAACTACCAACAGCCACCAGTACCAAAGAAGCCATGGCGCTTTGTTAGATCTACAAAGAAAATAGGATCAGACTGCACGCAGATCAATCCGCTGAAGCTTTTACGAGTGTATGGAAGTGAAGACTGCTTATTTATAAACATCTATACTTCAGCGGTATGATAAAAAACTTTATGCATAATTACTAGACAGTATTTCCACTAAAACATCAACAATATGGACAGCTAACAGCTTACAACCTGTCTGAAACAGTTACCCACGGTTTACCACAATGAGAAGCTCCCAGTTGTAGTCTTCATCCATGGAGGGTAGGAATGTTCAAAAACATACTGACATACACTTCATAACATACATACATAATTGGACTGTTGGTATAATTTAGCCACTCTTGAAATTCTTCTCCAGGTCATTTATACTAGGAAGCGGTTAGTCCCGACAAACCAAATGTATCTACATATCAATAATATGTTTGTATTCATGGAATATGCAATGCTAAATAAGGATGGGATTTCAGGTGGTGAATATGGCCCATCATACATAATGAGTCAAAAGGATTTAGTCTACGTTAACTTCAATTACCGTTTGGGTCCCTTGGGTAAATATAAAATTGTTGCGATACAGACTTCTCGACGTCTTTTGCGTCAACAAGTTTTAGTGAACATAACAAGGACAAGATTTTTTTTTGCCTAACGCAGGTTTTATGTCAACAGTAGACGAGGCATTGCCTGGTAATTATGGTCTTAAGGTAAAGCGCCAATGATATGCTGAACATTATGATATGTTATCCAGCATGTATCTTATATTTATAACGACCGTTTTACTAGGACCAAGCACTGGCTTTAAAATGGGTGCATGAGAACATCGAGTATTTCGGCGGAGACCCCGAAAATGTTAGCCTATGGGGCAATTCGGCCGGTGGAGTTAGCGTCAATTTGCATATGATCTCTAATACGACTCGTCAGTACTTTTCAAACGCATTTTCGAGCAGTGGAACGGGCTTTCAAACGTGGGCTGTTCAGTCAAAAACCCGAATGAGAGACCTTGCCGGAAAGTTAGCCAGGCGTTTTGGCTGTCATTATGAAGACAGTTGGAAACTTGTGAAATGCATGGAGCGAATGGATTCTAATGCTATTGTTGCGGCGCAGCTACAGCTCTTTGACTGGTTTCCTTTACCTCCTGTACTCTTTTCACCTGTGATTGAGTCACCCAACAGATCTGACGCCTTTCTCACAATCTCTCCAGAAGAAGCATATCGAACAGGTCAGGTTGCAAAGAAACCCTACGTTTTCGGCATGACAAAGGACGAAGGGAAAACTGTAATGTTGCGTGAGTTTAACGGAAAGTTTTGTATAGTGAACATTTAAGTAATTTTATTCAGTATCCACTATATATTGTTTGATTGTTGTCTTTTTAAGTTCTTCTACCCTTCATGAAAACATTTCCTCTCAGAGTGATGTGGGATCAAATAGCACCATATTTCCTTCAGTACAAGAATCAAGTGAATAATACTGAAGAATTGACGAAACAAATTGGAGATTTCTATTTCGAAGGTAAAACATCTCGACAAGCTAGTTTGGACAAATTTTCCGAGGTTGGTCCCACATTATGCATAACTTTTGTGAGGTGAAAGGGCGATTTAATGCTGTATAATTCTGTTGGGTAATATATTTCTGCCTTTTAGATGGTCACTGACAGATATCTTTCTACTGGAATTTTGCGTGGAGTGCAAGCACATGCAAGTACTGGTGCTCCTACATACCTGTACTATTTTTCTTTCTCCGACGGAAGACACAATTTAGCCAACATAATAGGCTACCGTTCTAACGAATGGGGTACGCCAACCTAATCTTTTCAATATATCATTTTTTTTCTCATTAAATTGCAAACTTATGGTCTACAAAGATCTCATTTTTGTATTTTAGGTGCCGCTCATACAGAGGCAAGTATACAACAACTTTATTAAAAAAGTTAACTTGATGCCTATAATTGAGTTTTGCATGTAAAATACCTAACTATAATTATTAAAAATTGTGTAGGATATGTATTACTTCTTCAATGGTTCTAACACGTACGACGGTCACCGGTTAAACGATCCAGATCATGATCTCAGTACCATCATGATAAATTTAATGACAAACTTTGCCACAACTGGGTTGGTAATCATTAGTTTTTCACTATTATATTGCATATTAGACAAGGAATTCCTTTATTATAGTACTGACATTTTTTATTTCTTTGTAGAGTTCCTACTTATACTACAGACAGCAATGACGACGTGACATTTTGGGAGCCGATTACTGATCCCACTGAAATTAAAGCCTTGGAATTCGATAGAAATGTGGAAATGACGCAATTGAGCAAAAGGCAGATCCAGAGAATACAATTCTGGGGGAACACAGGCCTTGCTAACATTTCCCTTTTGTATCCTCTAAATGCAAATCCGGATAATGGTAGACTTACTATTAGATAGCTACTAGTTATTCAGTTAACTTTTCGCTACCAAACCTGTCTATTTATTTTTTATGACTGTCGTTTTAAATTATGAATACAAACCAAGATACCAAATCGCCACACAAGATGACAACTACTTGGTGTGGCAAAAGCTTTCTAAGTGAATATGTAATTTAAACTATTTATAAGTCAAGTGTAGTTATATGTGATGATTAAAAATGCAACGGTTCCTGACAAAAATTACATGTCTTAGAAAGTTATTATGAGCAGCAGACATTCTAGCTAACTTTGGGATTGCACACGTGCACGCATTAATTAATTTAATTTGCAACTTCAAGCTAAATTAAAGGATTCATATAAACCACACAACAAAATTTCATCTTGCGCAACAAATAAGTTGTTTTCCTGTAAACACAGCAAACTGAGGTGTTATCAATGAGCGAGTTAAAGATTTCTTTTTTTCGTTAAAGTTTCGCGGTTTTATTCGGCAGAGAATCAAACCATTTAGCAAAGCAAAAAAGATCAAAATCTCATTAGCAGGTACGTCAAAATGTTCATTGCTATGTAGAATAAAGACTTTGTCCTAATCTTGAAAACCAAAATCACACAGTTCCTTTTTGCTGGGGGATTCTTAAACTTGCTAATTTGATAAAAAGAACTTTTATCGTGATTCTTGCGGTTTTATCTATATGCATTGGATGTGAATGAATAGTGCTACTATGCATATTATTGTGGAGTAAACGTGTGCTCTAATTATATGGACTAATCACCCTGCCACATTCTTTAACCTAAGAAAATATATAGGTGGCTTTTTGTGGCCTCGGGTTTTTTTTCAATTAGTGTCAGGTGGGCAACAATTTGTGACAATGTTTAAAGGTTCGCTGTATATACTGAATCTATTATGTGGAATAATACCTTGCGATCATAAGTTTCCATTCCCGGATACAACAGCAGACATTCAACAGTTGCATGCAAGTGAATCAGTAACTCGTGACACTACCATGAAGGAATGGAATGATATTGAAGAAAATAATATGCTTGATGACAGCGGAGGATCGAACTCATTGATTGTAAATACAACATCCGGAACAATTCAGGGGTACTGGATGACTGTCGTCGGAGGACAAAAAATTAGGGCATTTGAAGGTAGTGCATTGCTTGTAATACTGTGAAAGTAGCAGACATTTCTCTATAAAATTCACATTATTATCATAACGGGTCTTGACATATTCAATTATATGAGACTGTATTCCACCTAAAATATTTTGTAGGCATCCCGTACGCAGAACCACCCCTAAACGAGCAGAGGTTTCGGGTGAGCAGAACGAACACTCTTTTACATTTGCAATAGTTTTTCATTAGTATCCTGTGTTTATGATTTATGAAGGCTCCAGTACCTGTTAAGCCAAGGAAAGAAATTATTATGGCGACACTGAAAGGGCCCAAATGCTTGCAGTACAATGACATTACACAGTCCCGAGTCATTGGAAGGTTTCAAGGCTCAAATATTCTGTTTCTTGTTGGTTGACAAGTATAATTTTATTTATTTATACCTTTTTAATTTTTCCAGTGAAAACTGTCTCTTCCTTAATATTTACGTGAAAAGGGTAATAAGTTTTATGGTTCATATACAGTTTATCATATTACGAGTTATAGCTATCATTTACTAAGAATAATGTTTTGTTTTACCCAACTATAAGCCATCTCAAGAATCATCTAAGCTATATCCAGTGATTATTTTTATACACGGCGGTGCCGGTGGGTTTACAGGAGGTTCCGGTAACTAAAGTATAACAGGAATAGTGAACCGAAGAGTATTAAAAAAGTCGAACGTTGGATGTGTAAATGCAATTTTTAGGTAATGATTTTGGGCCAGCATACATGCTTCAGCGGGACATCATGTTGGTTACAATTAACTACAGAGTTGGAGTTTTAGGTTCACACACGAACAATATATTAACCTATTCTCCTTTATAAATGGCAATGTGTGTTACAAATTACTTTTATGACTTTTTTCTATCTTTTGAACCGTTTCAGGATTTATGAGCACAAATGATGAGCATAGTCCAGGTTAGTTTTCATTCAAATGCTAAAAAGGTGTAGTCTCCTTGATAATGGTTTTTATTGGGTTGAATTTTCGTTATTACAGGGAATGCAGGTATGCTCCATATAACAAGGATCAATGCGTATCGTCTTCAATAAAATACTCTGATACAAAAGGTATTCAGGTTTAAAGGATCAATCAGAGGCAATCAAGTGGGTGCATGATAACTGTGAAGCTTTCAATGGGGACAAGAATAGAATTGTATTAATGGGACATGACGCTGGTGCAGCGTCTGTGCATTTTCATATGATGTCTTTCAAATCACGGGGAAGATTTGTTGGTGGCATCAGTATTAGTGGAACGGTAATTTTTGAACACATGATTCATTATATTAAACAAGCGCCTAATGTTTAGAACGTTTCAGCTTTCACCAAATGTGTTTTTTCCTTGACGCAAGGCATTCAATCAGTGGGCGCTACACACCGCAGACCAAGCTTTAAACCTAACAAAATCTTTTGCTAAAGCATTACATTGTCCAATACACGGAACTACTCATAGCATTGTACACTGCCTGCGTCAGCAACGAGGTGTACGATATTGTAAAGATGCAAATTTCATTTTTGGTATGTGATCAGCACTCCAAAACTTAAGTTCATTGTATAGTGCAAATAGTCGTACTTGGCGTAATGTGCTATTGAGAATGACATATTACAATCGACTTCATAGGATCGATGGCCTTTAACGACCTCTCTATTTCGACCGGTGATTGAAGATGAGTACCAAAAGGAAGAACCATTTTTGACGGAAACTCCAGAGGAAGCTTATCAGAAAGGCACTGTTGACAGAATTCCGTGGATATGTGGACAAGCTGAAGATGAAGGGCACACATACCTCATTTGTAAGCTACACATGAAGCATGAATGAAGGATACGAATGACAGTTGTTTTAAAAGTAATCATCTTTAAATATTTCAGCGCATTTGGCACTAGGGACATTTAATACTTTGCGAAAGAAATGGAACAGCCTTGCACCCGATTTTTTCAATTATGAACACCTGCCTGTGGACCAGCAAGAGATTACAAGAAGGGTGAACTGGTTATATTTTCAACACACAAAACCAATAGAAGCACCTCTACAAACTTTCAGTGATGTAAAAATTACTTTTTGAATGCATTTTGATTAAAAGTAAAAAATGGAATACGAAATACGGTATTGTAGATAATATTACTTGTATTTTGCAGGCACTCGGAACTCGCATGATGTATACTGGATCTCACAAAGCCATTCAAGCGCATAGTCAACATGGGGAGACGTACGCGTTCGTGTTCGCATACAAAGGACAATACAATTTAGCAAATATAGCTAGACTAAACATTAAAGAATCGGGTAAGCCATGTTTTGTTACGAGAGCGTTACTTCGCACACAATAGTCATAATATAAATTGCACAAGACATTTTTCATTTCAGCCGTAGGTCATGGAGAAATATTAGGATACATTTTGAATAGCACTAACGTATACACCGGCTTTCGTAAAAATGACTCTGAGCTTGTTTTATCAAACATCATGGTGAACTTTATATCAAACTTCGCAGAAAAACTGTATGCAAGCCTTACTAACACTTATTATTATAAGCTCAACTTACATAAATTGAGGGAAAACTATTTTTACATTCTCTAATGTAATAATACGCAGAGTTCCAGAATTCACCACTCCTGACAACAGAAAATACCACATCTGGAACGCAGTGACAGACGCACGGAACATTTCGTTCCTTCGCTTAGACAAAAAGATTAAAATGATTCCTGAGCCATACTTTCAGCAAATTTTATACTGGGAAAGCCTTGGAATACCAGATAGTTTACCCTTAGCAAACTATTCAAATGAGATTCAAAACGTTTCTTTGCCTCCTGAGGCAAAAGGCTTTGTTTCGACGGATATTACAGTTCTTGGCAAAGAAACTCCTGCGGATCTGGTTCCACCAGTTGAATTAATGCCTGGCACGTTTACTGATGAAACAAATTTTACAGCGATCAGTACCACAAATGCAACTTCGGGAGCAGCGAATTTTACAACATCTTACTCTACCATGACCACTCTCAAGCCTGTTTTGGAAAGTGCGAAAATCCCGAGCATTTTATTGACAGATACAAGCACAACTAAGAAACCAACCACAAGTAAAAAGCCTATAACCAATAGATGGCTAGCTCAAAATTTTGTGCCTATGCCTGAAATCCAAGCCCACCTTAATATCAGTAGCAATCAGAGTCAGCCTCTTACTCGTCCTCCAGTTAAACAACCATCTCCTATAGACAATTCAGTTACCAACTTGAATGATTTCACGAATTACGATGATGCATGGGGGAAAGAAACTCCATATGGAATTTCAGTACCAATCTTCTCAAACATTCCTACTTCCAGTACAGGGCTCATTGAAAAAACCAAGTTTGCTCCAACAGGAAATGAAAACATTTTCATGACAAAGGCATCGAAAGAAGCCCCTTCACCAAGTGAAAATGAAATGATGATGACAATGAGCTAAGTTAAGGTTTTATGTATACTCGATGAGTGTGTTTTCTAATCGATGCGCTAGGCTTGCAGCGTAGGAATTCACTGTCAAAATGCGAATCTTTAAAAAAAATTGAAGAAACGTGCTCATAAAGAAATTCTATTTCGTTATGTAATTCTAAATCTCTTTTTCAAAACAATTTTGTTTCAAATCATCATAATCTCTGGTGAAACCACAGAAAACTAATGTAAACTACTAAAAATTAGGACGTACTTTAACCGCAACAAAATTACATGCAGTTTTTGCTGAACACAGATTCACAGGGGAAGAGTTATAAACTAATTGTGAACAACAATAAAAATGCGTGGTTGAACACTCTATTTTATAATACTTCACACTTGGGGAAATTCATCAGTAATCATTCTGTCACGATATTGTAAAGATGCAAATTTCATTTTTGGTATGTGATCAGCACTCCAAAACTTAAGTTCATTGTATAGTGCAAATAGTCGTACTTGGCGTAATGTGCTATTGAGAATGACATATTATCACAGGGGAAGAGTTATAAACTAATTGTGAACAACAATAAAAATGCGTGGTTGAACACTCTATTTTATAATACTTCACACTTGGGGAAATTCATCAGTAATCATTCTGTCATCTTACTATTTGCACGTAGGCGTCAAGTTCGATTTCTATTTACAAAGCGTGAACGCTAAATGTGTGAGCTTGATCCTGCTTAGAATTGACAAAGGAATTACCATTTTGCATTTTGCGAACTATCAAAATCCGGGGGAACGGATCCTATTCTCAAATTTCAAAGAAGTAAAGCCTAAATGGAATTTTATATTCCTATAATTCGCATGCCTTCTGTGGATTTGTTAAGATGGTGCTTGTAACCTCTGTGTTCCTAACCCAGCTTCTGTGTCTATTAGGTATATTGCAGAGAAATACGTATCTTGAATAACTCATTTCCTTAATACTACCAAAAATTTCTGTTGAGCAATGTTTTTTACCTATAAGTTCCGTGCGATCCGCGCTATCAACTTCCGGATACAAAACCTTTTGAAAAGAAGGAAGGTTTGATTTCGTCCTCGCTAAACGAAATCAGTCAGCACTCATTTCCCATTTTGCAAAATACACCGGAAGGCAGTCAATCTCTATTTGATGTCAAGGAACTTAAGTCAGAGTCCCTCAACATTCCAGTGTCGTCGACAGAGTGTCACCATGAACATCCTCATGCGCGAACACATGCTGGAATCGTTGAAGGATACCGGATCCAGGTTGTGGGAGGCCGAAAAATATGTGCATTTGAAGGTAATTTGTGAAGTTTTCTTGGTAAACTTTTAAACTTTATAATTTACTTTTGTTAGTTTTTTCCTTGTCATGCGATTACGGTACATATTTTGTAGGTATACCATATGCAGAACCCCCCATAGGTCACTTACGATTTCAATCACCAGTCCCGAAAGCCTCATGGCATCCGCGAATTTTACAAGCGGTCAAATACGGACCAGAGTGCATGCAGGTAAAACAAAAATAAATCACCTATGAAAAATGCCTGTAAGTTTGAGATTCGAATTTATGCTTTGCTAACATGGATAGTACAACGTTCCGCAAGCATTGAGGACTGTCGGTCAAGAAGACTGCCTTTTTCTTAACGTCTACACAGTTTCAATGAATCCAGAAAAGAAACTACCAGTTATTGTATTTATTCACGGAGGTAATAAAAAATACTTGCAATAATTAGCCAAAGGAAGTGTCACCAACTTGATAATAATCGTATTTCACAATGTGATGATATTTTTGTAGGTGGTTACTTTTTCGGGTTAGTTTTGTTTAAAAGAATGATTTTCGGGAGTTTTTTAACCTATGGATTTAGTTGACGATTAGGCTCAAATATCATTTGATGATTGACAGGTCGTCCTCAACTTACGGCCCCACCTACTTCATGCAGAGAGATATAATATTGGTCACGATTCAATATAGGTCAATTTGAGTGTGCTCATATAAATTTTAAGTTACATTATAATGTAAGTATTAATTAGGTTATGGGATATATCAGGCTTGGCGTCCTGGGTTTATTTAGCACAGGGGATATTGTGTGCCCTGGGAATGCAGGTAAACTAGCAATACCTAAAAGAGACTTTCATGGGTCTCTCTCATGTAGAGCGTTTTTTTTCTGAACTGATATATGCTCTTTCAGGCCTAAAAGATCAGGCACTTGCACTTAAATGGGTGCATGAAAACATCGATCAGTTTGGCGGGGACAAAACAAGAGTGACCATAATGGGACAAAGCGCAGGTATGAATACAATAAAGAATGCATATAAAAGAGCACAAATGATGTCTGCCATTGCGAAATTCTTGTTACAATCTTTAACCAGGGTCAGCATCCGTGCATCTGCATATGCTGTCTCATTCAACCCGTCACTTTTTCCGAAATGCCGTGTCTCTCAGTGGTACTGCATTCAACTATTGGTCTTTTTTTGACCAGTCCCAGTCACGAAATTTCACAAATGCTTTTGCGAAAAGCGTCGGATGTCCCATTGAAAGTTCAAAAGAGCTGTTGGAGTGCTTCCGAGAAAAGAATCCCGTGGAGCTTGTCGCACAGACGCCAAATTTCCTAGTACATCAGTAACACTTTGACACTTCAAAAAGCAACTTTTTCCTTTCTTTTCTTGATAAAAGTTTTGCATTCAATAACGCCCACATATGTTCCGCTGTGCTTCGTTTAGGATGACTGGCCGTACCCCTCAAATGTTTTCAGACCAACTATAGAAGTCATAGAAGGCAATCCAGACCCTTTCCTAACCGATTACCCCGAAAATATATACCGGAGAAATGAAGCTGCCCAAGTCCCTTGGATTGTGACAACCGTCAGTGGTGAAGGATACGCATTTCTATTGTGTATGGTGCAACGAACATAATTATCGAAACGAACGATACGCGATGGTTCATTATATTTAATACTCGGTATCGTTTCTTGCACGTGTGCAACTAACCATTCTCGATTTTTATTAGTCCCATTCATCACCCAAATGTTACCTACACTTCAACGCAACTGGTACGACTTGGCAGTCGATTTAATTGACGCTGAAAATTTGGACGTTGACCAAGCCCGCATTTTAAAACGGCTCAATCGGTTTTACTTCAAAAGCGAACCTCCAGAAAAAGCTTCCGTGCACAAATTCGCACAGGTTGGTGGTCTCATTTTCAATACTTTCCCATTATTTCTGTACTTGGTTGCGCGATTACTACAACATGCGTTTCCCTAATTGACTGCATAATTCAGATTGTTACAGATCGAACATTTCTTACTGGAATTTACGAAGCGGCACGTGCACATGTACAGGTGGCTCCGACATACTCATACTATTTTGACCATAATGGACAGTACAATGCCATTGTTAATTATGGCTATGCTTCGTCCGAGTGGGGTAATGACGTCACCTAATATATAATTGATTTGTATCAAACTCGTCTTTAAATAAACATCTTATGTATGCACTTTCAGGTGTGGCCCATACAGAGGGTAGGCAAATTGCAAACAGATATTGTACGTACATGAGATCGCTATAATTTTAATGTCACAACCAAAATGTTTCCAGACGTGTTCTACATGTTCAATTCCACTCGCATTTACTCCGGATTCCAACGTGGAGACGTAGAGTATGACATAAGTCGTACATTGGTGAATCTGATCTCAAATTTTGCCGACAAGGGGTATGTTCGTTGAATATTGTTTAAGGCAAAAGGATAGCTCCATGAAATGTTTGTATCAACCAATCTCCCACAGAGTACCTGTTTTTACAACCGATGAAGGGGCCGATGCTGAAGTTTGGGATCCACATCTTGGTCCAGATAACTTAAATTTTCTAGGAATATCCAAGTTTGTAGGAATGATTGGAGATCCTTTCAAGAAGCGCATGAAATTTTGGAGAAATATGCACCTGCCCGATACGCCTTCCAATGTTATAGTACATAGGTAAAAGATTACAAATTGACACTTGTGCTGTGAACCATTTTTTTTTAAATTGTTCAAAATGAAAAATATAAAATATGAATACTGAAGATAATGAGTTGAAGCATGTTTGCATCGCGTGTTTGTCTTATGAAAAGCTTTGTACGGATTAACCGTAAACGAGGCAAAACACAGGTTCCATGAATTATTTACGCTTGCCGGATGATGTTATGTTATGACTGGGGAAAGACGTATACAAAAAACAATTACAATATAAATTTTTGCACGTGCATTATGTTTCTCATCATCTCGTACGGTAAGAAACTTATCATGTAGTGGCCACTTGCATTGCATTACAATCTTTCATTACATATGGCTTGAGCCTACAATAATTCGCTAATTGTTTCTCATCATCTCGTACGGTAGGAAACTTATCATGTAGTGGCCACTTGCATTGCATTACAATCTTTCATTACATATGGCTTGAGCCTACAATAATTCGCTAATTACGCATAATACCGAAAAAAAACCACTACCGCAGCGAAATTCATGCAGAAAACATGAGAAATTACACTGAATAGGTACATAATTATTTGTGGACATTCACCCCTAACCATAGAACGTGTGCTTAGGGCAAATGTTTTGAATGTTTATTTCTTTCTTCTTTTTAAAAAAAAAGTGGATGCGGAATAAAAGGGAGTGTTCATTTACCGATCACATTCAGACCTTCACGGCTGCCCAACCTATTTGGAACTTCTCAATCTAACTAGTTCTGCTTTAATAATAAAAGGAAATGCCAGCAATACCGATTACCCCTGCGGGAATAATAATGAGTGTTTTGTGCTCGTTCTTAACTTGTAAAAACGATCAGTTTAGCATGGAAGTTGGACGGGTAAGCACTCATCTTGGATTAATACCGATAAACTTCCTAACTCTGCCAAGGTTCAGATTAAACAGAGAATTGATAAGTCCATTTTTTATCAATCGTAATATGGTAAGAAACTGAATTTTGAAATGTCATAAAAATATTTACGCGCCAACTGAGTTCAAATATAACACGTTTTTTCTTTAGTTCAGAACTCGGGGAGGATACCCTTTCACCGAGACAAGGATCATCAGTAGAGATGACAGGCGATAGAAATCGTCTTGGTGCCAATTCTATTATAATTAATCGCTTGAGCACGTCTTCAAAAAGCAGGATGGGAACGGCTACAAGCTTTCAAGTACCTGATCAAAGAGCCATTTTTGAACTCACAATGTTTTGCTTTCATCACGGCCCAAGTTAATGAGGGATTCGACATAAAAAATCCCATGTATCTTTTTTGTACACGAAAGTTATAAATATAATACATACAGCTAAACACATACGCACGTGATCAGATGAGAAATTGAAAGCCAATAAAAGCGAAATAATAAGCAGTGTGCCCACGACACCGTCTCAAGTTGACCTTGAAAACAGTGATTGTCATATCAGGTGCCAATTTTCAGGATCTTCGGGAACTAGATTAATACAAAGGAAGTTTAATAATGTTGTAATAATGTTTCGGGGCTGGAACAAGTGAATACAGAAAAAGCTTCAATAATATGTCATGATACTTTTCGATCATCATATTTTTTACGGGCTACTCATTTACTTCCATGATTCCGTATTCATCTATCTCACCCAAGGCTTCGATTGACTTTGGCAAGAAGATGACTTGCGTTTTCCTAAGCTCTTTAGTATTTTTGGCACTTCATTAGTATTCATATTTTTGTTTCGTACGACTGTTTGTACATTACATATTATCTTAAGAAATCCTAAACAAGACTGACTCTGTCTTGTAATTGTATGAAAACAATCCAACATTAATATGTAATATTTCTTGCTGCCGTAAAATGTTTTATTAAAAGTCCTCTTCATACAATTCAACATTATTGGTATCGAGAATCTTGAAATGCCAAGGATTTCAACCTGTTATAATGGAACATTAAAGCGGAGGGTTAATCAAAATCTACTAGTGTGGCAAAAGTTCACGCTTTGGTTGTCCGTACAGACAGTGATTCCAGCTTCAACAGAATGTTTCTAGAGATATTTTGAGTCATATTTTTGAAACATACCTAACCATGCAAATGTCCATGAATTTATAATTTCGTTCCAACCATTGGACGAAGTTTTTTACGTGTTAAATTCTAAAAAAGTTTGTTAATCTGCTATTTTGAAGTTTTATCTTGCACACGTGAAATGTTGAAAATAAAAATAAAATTCAGATATTCCTTTCGTTCTATATTTTTTTACGTGTTAAATTCTAAAAAAGTTTGTTAATCTGCTATTTTGAAGTTTTATCTTGCACACGTGAAATGTTGAAAATAAAAATAAAATTCAGATGTTCCTTTCGTTCTATAAATGGTCATGTTTGATTCAAAAGCGACTACACTCATTGCTGTAAGAACAGACCTACGTTCTGATCTTTGATAGACATTTTGATAAGTTCATTTTATAATTAAGAAAATATATTAACAAGTCCACACGAAATGAATCTACGAACACCAAATTCTCATAGAGTATAAGATAGGTGAACCAAATTGGGTTTACCCGATTTATCGCTTTAAATTTAAAAAAAGTTTGACCCGTGTTTAGTGTTTGAATAGAGATTTATCTTACAGTTGCCCAGCCATGATGATCATGCGCACATTATTTTGGTAATTTTCCATATCAGCAATTTGCTGCGTCCAGATGCAAGCAAAAATATGACTCTATAGTTCGGGTCTGTTGCACAGCACCTCAGGAGGAACATTCTGTACCAGAGTATTTGAATGGGAACTTTTCCAATTTAATTACTATTATGCATTTTCAAAGCAATTCGTTCCAGACAACAAAATTTACCGGTGTATCCTCTGAAAATTTGAGGTACATTTTACCTCCATAAACATATCATTTTCACATTGGTGTCACAATATGGATGGAGAATGGGAAAGAGGATTTATTATTCCGAGATATTTCGGGGCATAATTTTGATCTACCAAGAATGAAGTATAGATGTACTCTTGTCCATGTTGCGAATCAATGAAGAAGCTATTTTCAACTTTGTGGTTGCTCGAAATAACACTAGTCCCTGTGTTGGTCCCTTCTAGGACGGTATAGACATTTATGAGATAACCAAATCTAATCAGTAATCTATTAATGAGTTTTCTTGAAAGAAAAAGAGAATAACTTGTGATGTGGTACGGATTCAACGTCATAAATAGTACAGTTAGTGTTGTTTCTTCTGTTTCTAATTTATTATGCAGTGGAACTGAATAGTTGATAGTTGCTCTGATTAACAATATCAAAACTCTAGGTTTTGAATTTATAAGGGAGTGTTCTTTTATCGATTATGCATATTGCACAGAATAC
>VICI01001909.1:0-19218 GCA_019593645.1 Akabosia matsudoensis | reverse complement strand
TTCAGCTACGTCTTTATAGCTTTAAAAGCTTTTGTTTTCTTTTGATCTTCTCGTTTTCAATGAATTTCCGCCCTTAACTCCTAATATGTATTTACTTTTCTGAGACATTCTTTTAAGTATTGACAGTTTTTTGCCAAGTACACGAAGACGCGTTCCATCTAAAACTAGTTCCAGGCTGCCGAAAAGGGTGCACATTTGTTGCCATTATTTATTAAGTAGAAAAAACTTGTTTATTATTCCCCTAGTCATATAAATAACTATTCCTCTGTTTGTTTGTCGCTCAAAGGTGACAATAGGTGTTAGCTTTAAAAATACATTGTTCTCTTGTGAACTGTCAAGAGAAATGACAGGGAAGGTTATGTGATGAGGCTAGTAGGTCATCGATGCTGTCTGTCCGACCGTTATCGCGAAATGTTATAAGCTTGTGATTTTTGACACTGATGTGTTTCATTTAGAGTATGCTTGCCACGCAGTTTTAAAAATATCAGCCAAATATTAACTTTCATGCTAACTGCTCATTCCGCATAACCGTGTTCGCTTTCGCAACTCGATTACATAGGTTTGGTGTTTATTTACTAAACATGATTACGTAATATTCATTCATCAAATTTTATTTCCAAAGTCAGGACAAATATTTTTCCCTGAAACAATTAAAAGTAGTTATATTTAAACAACTTCCCACGCAAATCGGCAGAAATACTGGCATAAGATTAACATTTATTTTGGCGGAGCTTTCGCTGGAAGCTTGAATTTCCCATGAAAGTAGACCCACTTGGCTCGCCACATGTTGTACGCGGCTTGATGACCCCGATCTTTGTCCTTCTTGGAATTCATCGCCTTCTGTCTATACTCCACAATTGACTTGATCATATTCATGGCGCCAGTTGCGTACACCTTAGTTCCTGGCTTGTTGCTCCGGAACGCGTTTTCCAACTGGGTGCACGTATTGGCAACAGCAGTCGAATAACTATCTGCATTCAAGCCGTTAATTTTTCTCCAGTCGATGACTCCAGAGTATCCTGGTTTCCGGCTTGCCTCATTAACAGCGCTCTTGAACAGGGCAACGTATCCTTGTTTAGTTCCCTGTCTTCCTTGAAAGTAGTCAATGGCCGTGAACGCACTTTCGAAAAATCGGTGCTCGTATTGAGCCCCGTTTGTAGCCTTGGGCCAAATTCCACGCCGGACTCGGACACCGGAAGAAAAACATGTTTGAACAAATGCGACACTTAAAACAAAGACAATTGCTGGGGTTACCAAAGAAGACGGCTTGTGAGAACATGTTGAGTATTGTATTCTCCGGAAGGAGAAAAATGTCCCTTTGATTTTTTAAATCAAAATATCCCGTTTATATATCTAATATCTTTCAAGGAAGCTGCGTTCATTAGCTAATATTGATAATTAGCGGCTGCAGCTGGAAAGCTAATCGAAATAATTATGATGGCAAGTGTTTTTGGGATGGAAACTTGAGTGGCTTTAAGCCAATAGATCAAATTAACCGTTATGGCTACATGGAAACATCACCAGGCAGGAGATACGTAATGTTTTGTCAAAATGCGGCATAGAGGTTTTCTACGTCCATATTTCTATATCTTCCTAGGAAGGGATGAAATTTTGCGGTTTTACCGCATTTTTTTACAAGTTAATTAATTGGTATTGATTAATAGGAGAAAAATTCCTTTGCGGCGCGCGGCGTGCACGTGTTCGGACGCCGATTGACAGCACAGCACATATTCGTGTCCCATATGTGGTCGCCCGCATTTCACAATGTCTTGTTCCCTGAAACCCAAGATATCCAGTCCGATTGCTATGCTGTACCAGATTTTGAGGAAAAACATTGAGAAAAACTTTTCTTCACTTCTTGGTGGAACCGTGTTTACCTCCCACAAAACCCATCTATCCAACTATGATGTATGACAAACCTTGGACCCCATATCTCAACCATCCTACTACTCCCACTACCACTTTTTACGTAGTTTAGCCTTTTGTATGCTGATTCCGAAAACAACATTTGTTTTTGGCTTAACGCACTACTTCCGGCGATGTCGACGAACGAGACGGAAACGAGATGGGTTAACGGTCCACACATGTGAAAGGATTTTTCTGTGGATTTCCCTCTGCAGTAGCGAACCGGTTCGGTTGGTTCGCATATTCGCATTAGAAACATAAGGCAGTTCCCCACTCCCTTTGACTTGACAACCTTCGACGGCTGACATCACCGGAAATAATGCTCTGTCCCTCAAGAAATGTAATAGTTAGAATCTGCGTGAAGAAGTTAACCAATTGACATACCTTAACACGATCAGATTATTTTTCAGCGGGCGTTCCATACGCAGGATTTTTAATAAATTGTGACTGTTTCGGTCTTGGTGAGCTTTATGTTTCCTTGTTTTACAAGACAAAAGTCGGAAAATAAATCGTGGTAACTTGATAAAGAAGCATTGCGGAGTGGAAATAAGATAAGAAAAAACTGGAAACCTTTTAATTCCTATACTCCTCTAGAATAAAAATTCATTTCAATTAGACCAAGCGTTTCCAAATTATGACTAAAACTAAAATGGGCACCTTGACGTACCTGAAAATCAATGAAAACTTACTGACCCGTTGCGTACGGCTTATCAAAGCGTTTCCAGGTTCTAGCCAGAGTATACATATTATCCTTATTGAACGTTTTGAGTCCCTGGAAACCCATTCTAAAAAACTGACTCCAATCAAGTGTGGCAAAAAACAAAGTCGTACATTTTCGGGTACCTGAGAATTCGGTACCATTTTCGGTCGATTCGATGAGACGTAAACTCATTTAAAATGTCATAAGATTTATTGAATTTTCGATAAAAAGTACAATGGGTACAAAGATAAGATAAATTAAATACAATCAGTAGAGGGAAAAACAAATAGAGTGGAGAAACCTTGAAGGAACTATACTATATTTTTATACTATACTATATTATACTATAAGCCAATATTTTTAGTCTAAGGGAGAAACATATCAAATATGAACTCATAAACAACTTCATACTCGTTTTATGTTGCCTTGGTGTATTTAATTAAAAATTAGGATCATTCCGTAAGTTTCTAAATACATACTATTTCCCAGCTACTTTATAATCAAGAAGAATGGGTAAGCAGAACTTATTCCGTAGTCGGATTTGGGCGCGCGTCCAAACATTCCCAACCAAGCAAGGCTATCATATCCTCCGGTTTGGAAACTCTTGCCACCCTTTTCTTGAGTACCTTCGTAATCCTCGCTGCGGCTCCGCTCAGCCCCAATTTCACCGTCAAATCGAGTAATTTCATATCCCACTGCTCCTCCCCGTACTTGTCATCCCCCAAAGTGGTGTCAAGAATCTCGAGCAACTCGTTCATCTGATACTTGCCCGCAGCGTAGGTCAGCTCATGGACGATCTCTGCACCAGTCCAGTCGCCTACCAACTTTCCAGAGTACCAAAACTGAATAAGAATTTCCATCACTTGGCCGCCGATGTCTTTAACATGAACTCGTCCGAAGCCAGCCTCCTCCATTCCAGACCTGAGCATGGCGGCAAACACAGGACACCGGTTCGCAATGATTTAACTGTTCACCCCGAACTCCCTTCCGTCGTTGGCAATGATCTTGAAGTCGTGGAATTCTGAAGACGAGGTCACAGTGTCCAGAAGCATTTTGACTGCATTCTTCTGGGCATTGGTGACAAGTTCCTCCATAGCATTCCCCGGTTCATGGTAAGTCAGAGTAATTTTGACAGTCAAATCCATGGGAGTAAAGGAGTATATGCTGGAGTTAAGGAGTACGTACTCGCTCCATTTAATGACGCCTGGAATAAATTTCCATTTTACCGAAGGGAGGGAAGGTTGACCACCCGGCTGCAGATCAAACGTGGCCTCGACTGGTTGCTGTTGAGGACTCGAGATCAAGCTAGCCTTGAATGTTGCTAGTCCCACTCCAGGACGACCGTGTTCCCGTTCAACCTGAAGTTCCAGTAACCACTTGGTACCCGCACATGTCCTCATTTGCTGCCGGCTTGGACAGTCAAAGTCAACACCTCTCCATTTCACCTCGAACGTTTCCGACACGTCGTTTCCGTAAGCTGTCGCTCGTTTCTGCAGCAATTAAAATATAAGATGAAACCAAGGTTAGATTTAAGGTAACTGTTGACTTTAATCAAAATCAGCTTCCTTCTCACCTCACGTTTCCCGATTTCCACAGGGGGCTCCATTCCGATGGGACAGTCGTTTTAAATTACTCACGGTGGTGTAGAGTAAAGATTTAATCACATAATATTCGGTTGAAACAGTCAACTTAAATGTGCGGGCTAGCAGGGAAAACAGCTTTTGTTTGGTACAAAGTACACCCACGTCCGAAACGTTACAAAATATTTCCCGCGTGTAAGTAATTTTTAACTTAAAAAAATCTTATGAAAGCAAACGGATTTAATCTGAATAGAACGTTGTTGATTGTAAGAACGCAAGCTTCAATTCAAACATGGATTTAATAATTTTTCCTTTCAATCAAAGACGAAAAATAAAACTCGGCAGGGGTCTGGACTTCTTGTTTTTTTCTCGAACGACTTCAGCTTGAGCATCCCTTTTTTGTCGGCGAAGTAGCACAAGTTCCTCTCGTTCTCTCATCATCCTCATCGTCATCATCCATCATCCCAGCTCAACTCCTTCAAATGTCAAAGAACAGGAACGGTGATGGTGACCGCGATGATTGTTTGTTTTCAACACATTTCAGCTGTCGCTTAATGCCCCGAGCATAACCTCGCGAAGTGCGGCAGTCAAAAAAACGCCGATTGCTCTTCTCTTCCTCTTGGGCAGTGTGAACATGTGAAATGTGAACACAATTTGCATGTGTGTCAGTGTCAGTCAGTAATGTAAAGACATAATAATCATTAAACTTATTAAGTCATGATTAAGCAGTAAAAAGTCATGAATTTGTCTACAATTCATGAAATTGATGAAATCTAGTCGCTATTATAAATCATCGTGTTTGCTTTACTGATCAAAGTGTTTGTTTTTCAGTAACAAGTTAATTGTTTTCAAACTCCAGTCAGTCATGGACTTTGGAGTAAACACTGTTAATTTGCTGGCCGACTACTCCAATGCTTGCTCCATGTTATCTTGTAAAACTGATCAAGATAATGAAACGGTCGACCTATCCTTCCAAATTACAATGGAGACAAACAAACTTCCGGAAGTGTTCCCGGGGTCCCTACCCGTGCAGCAAGAACTGGCGGATATCAAAGTAAGCAAGCATGTAATTCTAATGCATTTTTGAAATCGTTGATTTACTAATCAAAGTGTTTTCTATTCATTTCTTTCAGGTGGAACCTGATTCCTGCCATCGTGCTATAAATGTATCAACCTCTCCGGCACCACCTCTAGCGCAATTTCGACGCTCAACTCGGGTCTTAAACGACAAGCCAAAGCCAGCAACTCCCAAAATCCCCCGCCCACCTCCTAAATCATCGAGGCGACGCGGTCGTCACCGGAACAAACTCGTCGTTCCAGGTGCAATTAATTTAGCCCCACTTTCGACGAATCCCCCGTGTGAGGAACCTTTCAAAGAAGCCGAGTCTCCTCCAGAGAAAGGTTTAGTTGTAGTCAAGTCGAACCATCAAGTTGGGTCAATGGTCAAGTCATTTCTACAAAACTACCACACCCTCGTCAGCCAGACCATTCCGAAACTGAACAACGAAATAAATCGCCAGCAGAAGGAGATTGAGGAGTATCGGCAGGCGTGCCAGAACGGTAATGTGTTTTCAAGGTATCTCCTCGGAACGACGGCCGGAGGAGGGGTACAGGAAGTCAGTGTTCCCCAGGGATTTGGAGGAGGCTATGTGAAAGCCGTGCAACTCATGAAAACGGAGTTTGAGAGGCGTGTGAACGAGATCGACGTGGATCGATGCTCACTCGCCAAGGAAAACGGGCGATTAGCCAAGAGAAACAAGGCTGTCGAGAGAAAATGGAGGAAAGCTTTGGAGGAGTTGAAGGTACTAAAGAAATGGGTAGGAACCCTGACAAGGGCGTTTGTATTGAAAGAAGGCGTCAGGGGGCGGGACTCTTTGCAAAAAATGCTGGGGGAAAGGTTCGAAAGTATTTGGGAGGAGGGAGAAAGTGACACGGCGGAGATGATTGTCGAGGAGATTTGGGGATTGACGGAATTGGAGCCAGAATCGGAAGAGCCAATTCATCCATTCGTAAAAAGTATCAAGAAAGAAGGAAAACGAAAATCGTTTCGTTTCGTGAAGAAACATAAGGATGACGATGAGGAGATCGATGTCGAGGGAATTTCGGAGGAGGACAGTTTTATTGAGGTAGATCAACCCCAAGACTCCAGTTCGTGGCCAGTAACGAAAGAACCGTTGAATTGGGAGTGTGCCACCTCCAACCCATCCAAGGGTCCACAGTTTATCCATTCAAAAGTCGTACCAGCAATTAAGCCAGCTTTAGAGGGACCCGGAAATCAAAAAAGGAAGCTGCAGAATAAAGGCAAGACCCTTTCTAAACGACCAAAGCCGGAAATGCCTGCCCAGCTGAACGCGAAGAAGGACATCTCAAAAATAAAACAAGAAGCTGGAGCTGATCAAACAGGCGTGGAGACGACTTTCAAGGAGGCAATCACAAACAGAGAAACAATACCTCCACCCCCTGCTGCCGAGCATGGCTCTAGAAAACCCTCCAACCCGAAAGCAAAGGATATTTCCATGGAAATTCGTCCACATCCAGCCCCGGTGGTATCGGCTTCAACTGGACAGACAAGTAACAAGTCAAAGTTGTTCCAGTTTTTTAAAAAGTTTTCAGCCACACATTCTCTGAACGAAACCGCAGAAGAAGTTAACGTAGAGAGTGCGAAGACTTCGTGCGTCAGTTCCTGTGATCATGAAGCTCCTCCGCCTGGAACTTATCTTCTTTTAAAGGATGAAGTCGCCTCCACTCCTCCAGATTCTCCGTCTAGCGTTGCACTAGAACGAATCGAAGACATTTTTCCCTCTATCAGCCCTCCGGCACCAAATAAGACGGCAGAAAGCCGTCAACGAGTACCTCTACTAAACGACGCCCTGATCTTGAAACCTCTCAGTGATAGCGACAAGCGACTCCCAACCTGTCCAGTTCTGGAGGGACCGGAATGTCACGAGCGCAATTTGGCGAAGGTCAAAAGCATTCCTGAAGAGCCAGCCCAGCTGAAAGCTAAAAAGGCTATCTCGAAAACAGCACCAGACGCTGAAGCTGATCCAGTTTATTCCGCCATGGAGTTAGCTGCAAATATACCAACAATCCCTCCGCTTCCAGCTTGTCTTAGCAAGCACTCCACCACGAAAATAGCACCAACAGCAGCATTCCCTCCACCTGCAGACATGGGAACATCAGTTTCGACTGAACCTAACGATGAGAACCCCTCCATCCCTCCAAGCAGTCAAAGTTTTACCCAGTTTTCGAGAGGAATTCAATCAAGTCGTGTCGTATTAAAGCCTTCTGTCCAGAAAACAGTAGAAAAAGCTTGCGCCGTTCGTGTGAGGACTTTAAGTGACAGTTCCATCGAGGACGAAGAAGCACCTCCGCCACCTCCTCCTGTCAAACTTGAAGTTGCCTCCACCCCTCCTGATTCTCCGGCAAGTGCTGCAACAGAGCGAACTGAAACTCTTTTCCAATCTCCAAAGCAAAGCCGGGCAATAGTCAAGACACGAAAATCTTGTCCAGAACCTCAACCTGATGGGGGCACCCACTTCACCGAACCACCCTGTGATAACGGCAAGCCCCGTCGTTTCCCGAAGTCTTCTCCCGGAACCAAATTGATTGCAACGTAAGAAATAAATAATTGATTGATTAACTACAAGCTCGATTTAATGTTGTTTTCTTTTAATTTTTTCAGTGGCAAACCGCTTAATCTGTCCTCGCAAGTGAATCGCCCGCTAGCACTGGTTTCTTCGCCGCCAATGACATTTTTAAGAACACCTACCAAGTCTCCTCCAGCCAAAAATGGTCAACAAAGGTCACCTCCGAAAAGGCTTCAGTCGCAACCTCGAAGCCGCCGGAAACAAGTCGGGAACACTCCCACAATTGCCAGCTCACTGCGCTCCAAGCTGAGTACCTGCATTTCAATCGTACCGATTTCGGAGGGACCCTCCTGCGAAAAGAAAAGGCTTGAGGAACTTATCAAGTCAAGGCCCAGAAAACCTGTACTTCCTCCAAAAATAGCTCCTCCAGCATTATCGCTAGTCCCTCCAACGATGCCTCCAGCTCCTCTTCAACCGTCAAACCTCAGCGATGACCTGCTTCTCAGCAGCGACTCAGACGATGACGTCACTCCAAACTCTCCAACTGACGTATTTGACAGTCCCCAAAGCCCCGAGCCAGTCGAATCCCCTCCAATCTCCTTCTCCTTCACAGAAACACTCAAACCTTCTCTCTACTCGTCATTCGAAGCCCTTCTCAAATCCCCTCTCGACTATCTGAAACTCGTCGACTTGAACCTCTCCGCATCTCTCGACCAACTTGTCTTGATCATCTTCAAATCTCTCGTGGGGACTCCATCAAAGGACCTTTGCGAAAAAACTACCGTCGGCCAGGGAACCTCTCGTTGTCTCCTCATTCCCCGCTATTTGAAAATTTTCCAAGTTTGTAAGGCCCTCCAGAATCCCGCCCTGTTTCCCAGACTCGCAGAGTATCTTCTTTTCCATATCCTCCCGAACGATAACCTCCGGGATTTTGAAGACGACTTGCTTCTCGAGCACATTGGCCGCTTTTTAGGCGCCTTCACGTTAGACTCGAACGAGTCCAAGTTTGGGCGCCAGCTCCTCTTGAAATTTTGCCTCCACCGAGGCCCCTTTGCCTATCCGTTTGCGTACGGCTTGCTGTGCAGCGACTCCTCCATTCTCGAGTGGGCGCCTGGAGTAACCGATTTTTCAACAATAAACATCACGTCTAAAGCAATTATTTACTTCCTTTGCAAAAACCCGCGCTTTGGAAACGCCCGAAAATCGATCCCAGTCGTGGACCTCATTAAAAAATCCCTCCGAATCCCGGTCCCGGACGTGACTTTTCACCAGTTCTTTGACAAAACTTGTCAAGACGTGCAAGAGGGAGTGGAATCGATGAAATCTATCGACGAGTATGCAAATGTGTTGGGAATGTGCATAGTTGCGTTGGGAGGAGCTTGGGTACAGGGAAATTTACACAAAATACTTACGAGATGGAGTGGCGAGTGGATGGATGGGCGAAGATCAGATGCGGGACTGATTTCGGTTGTGAAAGGAGTCGATATCGCGATCAGGTCCTTGAGGAGGTCAGACTTGGTCGAAAACTACAACGCGTTTGTTCAGGAATTTGGAAAGTTGGCTAAAATACAAAATGGTAACAGAAATCACATGAAAAAATTGCTTCCACCGACATGAAAATGAATAATTTTTTGTCTCTTTTATTTTACAGTTCCGAACCTAGTCGCACAAATTTGTAGCCAATTCATCCAAGACCAAGCTCAGCTTCCTGTCCGATCGTCTGGCCAACCTGTGGACGAGTGGAACTATCCAGTTCGAGGTGGAACAAAGCGACCTTCAGGTGCAGCGGATCACCGAAGGAGACTGAAGAAAGTAAATTCCCGCACGCTAATTGCAATCGTACCTGTGACGGAGGGACCCTCCTGTCAAAAAAAGAGGCTTGAGGAACTTATCAAGTCAAGGTGCAAACCTGAAAAATCTCTAAAGAAACCGATTCCCCCTCCAAAGACAGCTCCTCCAGCTGGTGAACTAAAGCTGGTAGCTCCTCCACCGCCTCCAGCTCCAGGATGCAGTTCAAATCTCAAAGATGACCTGCACCTCAGCAGTGACAGTGACTCAGACGATTAGCCAAATCCCTCCAAGAACGTACGCATCTGACAGAGCCTCAGAGCCCGGAGCCCATCATTTAACTGACAAGTGAGCATGTTCTGATGACATGTTGATCAACATGTTCGTGAGAAAAAAACGAACATGTTTGGCATGTTATAAATTATTATTTATACCCGTGATTTTAAATAAAACGTGTTCCAAGATTTAAATCAAAGTGCGGTAGATTTTATTGAGGTACTTTCTAAAAGAAAACATACAAAATTTATGACTTTTGCTGTCCGAATTAAAGATGAAGTGTTTAATAGTTAAGAAAGGAAACAGATATGCCATAAAAAATGAATACAAATTGGGATACACGACAGGTCAACAAGACTAAAAGCCATGATTTACACACCATTTCCAAGATACTTGGCTCACTACGAGAAGTAAATATGTCTCAGGTTGCCCCTTCATATCGATCGTAAGGATTGGAGACGTGTTTGAACAACTTGTTGTATTTAGTCAATGCTGATGGGCACTTTTGTATTCCATTCGAGCCCCGCCTCCTTGACCACTCTTAAGAACTCCTTGAGCTGCTCCTCCCTCACGCCCGCTTTCTCTAGCTCCGCCCGGGCCTCTTTTGAGTGACCGGATTTCCAGTGAAGACCCAGCTCATACGGCGTTCGGTACGTTTTACTCGGACACATGTCGCAACTGAACGGCCGGAAGTTGGGGTACTTGTGATACAGCAAATGCCTGTTGAGCCGCTGTTTCCCGTAGTAGCCTTTCCCACAGATTTCGCAGTTGAAGAGTGGCGTCTTGAGGTGGAAAAGGGCCTCGTGAATTTTTAATGAGCCAATGCCGGCGTAACTCTTGCTGCAGCCCTCCCAGGGGCACTTGAACTCCCTGAGGGAGCCTTCCCCATGAAATACGAACAGATGCCTGTTCAAGGCCTGGCATGACGTAAGCATTTTCCCGCAGTGGTGACACGACTTGTCTGGTGGCTTTTTCCCGTGAACGTTGCTCAAGTGCAGCTTCAGACTGTATTGACCGGCTAATGGGGCTTTGCAGATGGAGCATTGGTTTGGATCCGGACCGAGGTCGGTTGCGTTGTGCTCCCGAATCCGATGGGACACGAGCTGGTTGGATTCGTTATACCGTTTCCCGCAGTCTGGACAGCCGTGTCGGAGTTTTCTCGGTTGCTTCGGCATTTTCGGGGGTTGGATTAGGTGGACCAGTCTTTTGTGACGTGTCAACGCCAGCTTGCTGGGGAAGTGATGGTCACAAAGGTCGCAGCTGCGAACTCGGCGTTTGCCGCACTTGTGGTTGACCAGAAGAGGATGCTCTGTGACGACATGCGTGGAAACGTCTTCGGCAAGGTGGGCGGCGAAACCGCAATGAGGGCAGGTCGCAGGATTTGGAGGGTTCCTTGGGAGGGAGTGGATCGCCGTCAAATGCTCGTCCCGGAGGTGGCGCGACTCAAAGCGGGCATTGCAGAGGTGGCAAAAATAAGGAATGGATGGGAGGGTGTTGTCCAGGATGTAGCTTTTAGGGCGGGGAAGGCGGTCGGGCTGTCCTCGGTGACATTTTCTCCAGTGGGCGCAGTACGAAGTTCGGCAGTCCCAACGGCTCAAGCAGGTTACTCCGCTTTTAAGCGGGTGAATGCATTTCATGGGATTTTCTGCGAGAATTCAAGAAAATGAAACATGAGGTACAAATTATTGTTATTATTATTATTAAATAATTCAAATTGATCAAAGAAAAACAAAAACTACTTTGATGGTAGAGGTAATGCTGGAGATAATCCTCAAACTTGAAGCAATTTGGAAGAGGGCAGCAGTCACAAGAGATGAGTCGGTTTTGAATGGGGACAACTTGGGTGGCCCCTTCCCCGGGTCCTGCACACGCTTCGAAGTGTTCACAGAATAGCAGGAAGTCGGAGGACTGGAACACGTTACAGGTGACACATGTGAGGGTTATCTGATCTGAGTTCGACTGGGCACTCGAGCACTCTTGTAGATGTTTACAAAGCTGGACAGCTTTGCTGCTGGTCTGGGACAAGTTTTGGCAAAATGGGCACGTCACTTTCTTGCTATGTTTTCCTCTCTTCTTCTTGGGATTATAGTCGAGGGGCCTTGTCCCCCGAGACCTTCGAGCTTTGAGCTGTTTGGGCGGCGGATCACCATCATCGTCAGGGGGACAAGACTCCGCTGCTAGATCTCCTCCGGGGGAAAAAGCTTCAGCTTCCTCCATCTCACAATCATCCGCATTCGATTCAGGATCGCAGGGAAAAGCTCGTGCGCCATCATTGGTCGGGGTAACATGCTCCTCATCACAAAGTATTTTAATCTTTCTCCGGCGCTTATTTCCCGGAATCAACTTGGTTTCAACATGTTCAATCTCTTCAGAAGTTTCCAAGATTTCCTTATAAACGTCAACAATTTTAGCTATTGAGACACTACAAAAATCACAAATCAATTTTTCTACACACCCAGCCTCAACTTCCGCTTTGGTTCTCCCCGCAATAAAATGAATCATGAGGTTTTCAATTCTCTCGGCCGGGATATCAAACACATTTGACACAACAAAGAGCGCGTCTGTAAACTCTCGCACTGACGAATGTCTTGAAATTGACAAGTTCCCAGTTTGCTCAGTGCACGAAGTAAACCGTCTACTGCAAACAAAACACACATCTTTCTCAACGTTCATATCCATCGTTATAAATTATTAACTTATAAAATCTTAGTTAACCAGGACAGAGAGAACAAAGAACGGGAACTTTTATAAGCGGGCGGAACAGCATTGAATTGAACCACGGCAGCTGACATCGGACACACACGGTCGGATGTGTTGTGCTGAAATGTCTTCGGGTTAATACATTGTACAGTCTGTAACACAATGCCCCGCTAGAACACTGAGTACAATATTGTAACTCGCTGTTTTACATTCACAAAAATTATGACACTAGTTGTGTCATTATTTTTAAAAATTAAAGATGACAAAAATATCAAATTTGCCATCGGTCACGATTTTACTTATCATTTTATTTTGCTTCATTTTTTTTTTCATGTAACAAAAAAAGTTGTTTTTTAACTATCTAAGTAGCTACGTATTTAGTATAAATTAGTATAAATTATTGACAGTATAAATATTATATTTCTAATTACTAGTCCACTAAACTACACAAAATTTATTCGTCTAAACACACGAAACGGAAAAGCAAACGTGATTGTGAAAAAGAAAATTATACAGAGCAGGCACAAAACATTTCCTTCATTGCTTACAACGTTATTGCAAATTTCTAGCTGGAAAATTTGTTTCAAATTAAATTTGATGCATGCAGTCCTAATAAGTTTTTACATTTTCTGGTGGCTGTTGACACTCATGTTCAGTCTGATTCTCGTAAAATTAAGACAGAGAGACTACGGTCGTCACATTTTCCTTTTGTTTCATCACTGGCCTCGCATTGGAGGGGAAAAATTTGGAGGATTTGATTAGTGCCTAGCTGAGGAGCACTAGGTCTCCAGTATTGGTTCCGTACACGATTCCGTAGCCGGAAACAGGGACCCAGTGCATGCAGTTGATGCTCATGAAGGCCACTTGGCCCTCAGCAAACAGGTCTTTGACAGAGACAAGCTTAAACGTGTCTTCATCTCGGCTCAGGCTCAGAATCTGGGGGAAAATAAACAAGAAAACACACAAATCAAATTTGGTTCTATTACTATTAAAGCTAGCAAATTTGTTTTTGTAAAAACCAATCAAATTTGTTTTAAATTTGTAAAAAGCCAATCAAATTTGTTAATATCTTGTAGTTTTACCTTTCCGATACCCCTGGAGGGATGGACAAATCTGTAGAGCGGTCCTCTGCCCGCATATCCCACGACGAGGTAGTCACACGAAGGCGAGATGCTCACCGAGACAGTGTTCTGGTCAAAGTGGTACACGCAGAGAACCTCCCCGAGGGAGTCGTCGCCCAGGCTGTAGATCCCCACCGAGCTGTACGAACCGCCGTCGGAAGGTTGGAGAACCGCGACAAACTTAGAGTCGGAGGAAACATCAAGACAAGCGTCCGAATGGAGGGAACACTCACGAACGACAAGCTGCTCTTCTCCTGGAAATCAAGAAAAATTTGTTTCGAGACACGAAATTTATGTAGAACAAATTTAAATCAAATTTGACGTACTTTTGGTGATGTCCGGAATGAAAAACTCGGTAAAGTCCCATTTCTGAATGCGACTCGAAAGGAAGGCAGTTGTGGCGGCGTCCATTGTGTAATACGTCGGGGCCCTTGTGCGAGCTGCAGAGATACATTTGTAAAACATCATTGACATTGTAAAGATTCATTTTCTTTATCGTTTCTTAAATTTCTTACGAGTTATGAGTATTTCTGGAATGTATCCGGGATAAAACCTCGCTCCAGGATCGCCTTGATAATCCTCTCCTCCATTCCCTCCCACACTGTTATTGTTCCCATCGTTACTTCCTGCCGCTGATGGAAGTCCTCCTCCTCCTCCACCACCTCCAAAATGTGGTGCAAAGCTTCTTCTCGAGATTCTGATTCTTCTTGGATGATGGTGATGCGGGCCAGGATCTGCTCCGTTTTCATCTTGACTCGGTGGCGCTCTTGTTCTCGCACTTCCCTCTCCTACAGGTCCAACATTGATCCTGGACCTAGCCCCAATCTGAGCGTGGCTTCGAACAAATCGGTAATCCCTCTCATTCGGCGATCCACGACGTGATTCCTCTCCGCCCATTCTCGCAAACCACTCTTCCACAGATGGATCTCCCTCTGTGCCTCGTTCTGAAAAAGTTCTTGGGCGAGTTCCTCCGCCTCCTGGCGGACCTCCAGTCCGAATCGCCATTGGCCTTCCGCTTCCTCCACCTAGTCCTTGTCTCGCTCTTGACCACTGAGACAACATAGAAATCCGCATTTGAATTTCCTCCAGTCTCATTCGATTCCTTGCTCCTTCGTCCATCATTCCCCCTGGAGGAGGATGCGCTCCACGATTGCCCCGTTCATTCAAAACCCGCTCGATCCGACTCTCTACCGGTCTCATCGACGAAAACCCCGGTTGTTGGGGCCCTGCCTCTACGACTGGCAACCCATTTTCAAGCTCATTATTCCCTCCAGCACTCCTCCGCAAAACTTGATTAGCTGCTGTGTCGACTGCAAGTCTTATAAATCTGCTACTCCCAGGTCCTTCCTCCCTCCCTCCACTCTCACCGCCATCTTGTCTATGTCCCCTCCGGAAATACAACCTTCTATCAGTCAAGCTTCTAAAATGTCTGTCACCTCCAGGAGGTTCCCCAGATCCCCTGAAAAACACAGGCGATCCACCTTCCTCCATATACCTCCGGTGGTGGTCGCCAGCCACATCTGGTCCCAGCGTAATTACCCGTCTTGACATTGACCTCAGCCTTTCGCCGTATTCTCTCCTGGAGGAACCGCTGCTCATCGGTCCACCACCTCCTCTCGAACTACTTCCACCTCCAACTCCTCCACTAGCTCTTCCCTCCGCCGGGGAAACTTGAGACGGCCTTCCTGCCGTATGAACCCATGGCGGAGTTCCCCTCCCAAAAAACGCTCCAACTCTGTGACTATGTCCACCGCTTCCTCCGCTAATTCCCCTCCGAACGTTCCTAAGCCCGAATGACCGCTCAAGTGCGTCAAGAAACTGGCCGAAAAAGTCAACCCAGACTGTTCCCTCCAAAGGTCTTGGTCTGGGCAGGCTTCCCGAGCTGGAGATACAGTCAAGGAGGGTGAGACCACTTTGGATGAAAGTCAGCCTGAATCCTGTGGGGAGGGTAACTCTTAAACTGGTCTGATCGTAGTCGACCCTCACGCGAGGATAGCTTCTATTTGTCGGGTAACTGGTCCTCTCAGCGGATGAGTGAACGGCCAGCGGCCTGTCCGACATTCTCAAGTCGAGCACGGCGTATTCCTCTTCGCGCGTTGTGGGTGGCCAGTGAATGGCAATAATTGTTGTAGATGATTCCCAGGGACCACCCTGGAGGAACAGGCCGATTGGGAGGTAATACACGCTATTCTGGAGGGACTCCCGAACCTCATTCGCAATTATCGGGCTTTGTTGTTCAGGATTTACTGTCGAGTAGACTGGAATTAGCTCCTCCCCCGAGCGGATGTAAAAAACGCGGGTGAAATTCTCATCGAGTGTTGCTGGGATTATTCGGCCGAGTTTAGGAGGCTCTTTGGAGGAACTGGAGGGATTTGACGAGGAACAAGAAGAAGAAGATGTACTTGGTCTCTGCTCGGAGGATGAATCAGGAAGAGGCGTGGTTGAGGAGGATGATGGAGGTGGAGCTCGGCTTGAATGTGGTCCTGGACAAGTTCTTGCGCTAGATCCCCCACCAGAACTACTCCCTCCAGAGGAACTCCCACTGCCACCAAATGTTATCCAGTGAGCTCTTCGTCGTCTGTGTGTGCAGCGAGGTGTAGTGCTGGAGGAGGAGGCGGAGGGATTTCCTGGCGGGTATACACGTTGCCCTTGGCGGAGTTGTGGCGGGATAAACGCCAAGCCTGGGACTGAGTGTCCGAACGACTCCTGCCAGGATTCAGAGCGGGATTCACTTGTCAGCTGGCGAATAGAGAGATACACGCTGACCAACACGTCGCTGGTCAAACTCTGGCCGGAATTGAGGCCGCTCATGGCCTGCCACTGATTAAACGTCATCACAGGCGGAGGTCGAGTGACTGACGACGACGAGGAATCGTTTCGAACTGTTATTGTTATCATTGGAGACCGAGTTTGGGAGGAAACTCCGGATGTGGATGGTCTTTGCGGCGTTATTTCCCGAAAATTACGGGTTTCTCCGGCCAAACCGGTGTCAAATGTGGGCCACTCGACGAGATACGGCATCTCGCCCATGTCATAAAGAGATCTCATTCTTGGTGGGGGCCGCCAGTGATATGGGTCCCGCCCTGAGAATGGACAGTGGCGAGAATGTTCTTCAGCGACAAATGAAGCTCCAGGACGACCGCTGACGAGATGGAACTCTCGAACAATTCGTCGTGGTGCTGAGGATGAAGCTCGAGAGGGACCTGGGATAGGTTCTTCTCTGGATGTGGAGGTGGTGCTACTTCCTCCAGATTGCATTTCGTACTGCATTGCAACCATGGGTGGCACCCGGATTCTGTTAAATAGCGGTGTATTTGGCAGCCGATTGGATTCAGTAAAGGGCGTGGCTATCATAATCCTGTAGAGAGTATTCGGTCCTTGTGCATTTGGATTGGGGTTGTTTGGGATAACCCTTCCACTGGAGGGAAGATTTCCCCCTCTTCGATGATGAAACGCTAGTCCCGAGCCACGTGAGGATCTTGTGGGGGAAAGAGGAGGGGAAGTTGATAAATGATGAGGAGATCCCCCGTCGAAGTCCATTCCCGGTCCCGCCCCAATTGGAGTCGGAGGTGTGGCTTGTTCCATAAACGGAGGGTCGTTGGGAGGAGTTGAAGCCGCCGCTGCTGCGTTTTGCTGTTGCATGTGACTCCGAAGCGCAGCAAGACTTCCGGTTGCAAGGCTATTCAGTGTGGCACGGATGGAGCTCTGAAGCTCCCTCGTTTGCTCCTGGAGGAGTTCGAGATGCCTCCGAATCACACGGAGCTCCATAATATGCTGGTTCTCCACTGCCAACGGGGCGTCCATCCGAACTTGGCTGCAAAGGTTTTGCATTTCGATTATGTTTTGAGCCAAGGCTTCGATACTTTGAAAGTCAGTGTCACTTCTTTCTGTTGGTATCCTCCTTGGCTCACTCCCGTTACTTACTCCTCCCCCACCAGAGGATGTTCCAGGCTGGCTATCTGAAGAACTCGGAGATTCTGGCGGATTATTTTCAAAAATCAGGCGTGACGGACCTGGAACGGGACTTGCAGGGCTTTCCAGTGTCGTAGTCGAGCTTACAACTTCAACTTCCGGTTGAACTGACTCCATTGCTGCTTCGTGAAAACTGTCAATTTGATTGATAACAACTTCCCCACTTTCCTCCTGGGGAGGAGGATCCAGGATTCGAGGTATTCGGGACTGTAAAAACTGCTGATAATTCGAGACAAGTTCTTCGTAGTGGGTAACCAGCTGTCTGTAGCTCTCCTGAAAGCGATCCTGACTCCCAGCCTCGCCAATTAACTGAGGATCCTCGGCGAGCGCGGCGGCTGCCGTAGCCGCGAGAGTTTCCATGTCAACGTCTTCCTCTTCTAAATCCGCTCCGGGTTCCCGTGATACCCCGCCTGAGGCCGATCTGGATAAGATATTCGGACGAAATATGGTTCCTCTTGTGTTTGAAGTGGTTCTTCTTGGTTCCTCCCGAGGAGGTGGGGAGGGGAAGTTTGTGATTCCGGTGATTAGGGACCTCCCCAGCTTGTCAAATCGAACCAGGCGGACTTTTTCTTTCGTGTTTTCGGTGGAGGTCCTCGCCATGGGGTAAGGATGAGCCCAGTCCCAGAAGATTATTTCGTTAAACGTCGCAATCGCGAGGAGACGGACGCTTGGGTGGAAGGCGAGGGAGGCGATTACTGTTCCAGAGTCGGTGACCAGCAGTTCTGAGCCGGCTTTGAGGTCCCAGACGCGAACGTGACCTGCGAGACAGCCACTGGCGAGTATGTCGTTTTGACTGGGATGGAAAACGACACACCATGGCGTTCGAGGATGGCCTGTCAGGGTTTGAAGGACGTTTCCCGAGGAAACACAACAGATATAGACGTTATGGTCGCCGTGGCAGGAGGCGACTTTGGTGCCGTCGGGGGAAAAGGCGATGTGAAATGTAGTCCGGGCTCCGGCGGGTAATTTGAATTTCTTTTTAAAAACAAAACAAACAACCGTCTTAAATATGTTTATCTTGTATATTTTACAGGTTTTCTTACCCGCTTATCGAGCTCCTTTGTACATAACGTATGAACTGCTTTTGTTTGGAGGCCTCTACTGATAAGTTTACTTCCGGGAGCACCGCTCCGCCGCCTTGCTCCGCTGAATCCAGCAAAGCCGAGCTCTCTGAGGAACAGCTCCTTCGGAATGGGGTAGCCATATTCCCCAGGAATCGCCTCGCGACCCTCCTCTTCAGGCTCCTTTTCCATGGCTTATTCTTTTTTTAATTACTTAGTTTTGCCTAATTAAACTGGTTTATATTAAAAGCACTGAACAGTTTATAACCGTCCCAAAACAACACCCGAGGTCAACTGAGCAGAGGAATACTCCAACAGGCTGAATATTATGGGGGGCAACAATATGTGGATGAGTATTGATTACAGGAACTTCCTGAAGTGTCACCTCCCCCGAAGGAGATATGTGAACACTAATAAGAAGCAGATGTTGTGTGGTTTCTCGAACCCGATGGGGACTACATTTTTACAAAGACACCCACTTAAACACAGCATTTCAAAGAAACAAAACAAAAGACTTTCCACTGTTAT